>VXBN01015744.1:109137-209137 GCA_013397395.1 Sinosuthora webbiana
TGAGCCTGCCTTCCACCAGGCGCAGCTTTGCCACGTCCTGCAGCCTTTTCCCCTTTGGGAGACACCCCCAAACACACGCACGTCCCCCCCCTCCCCGCCCCTCCGAGCGGGGCCGAGGTGCCGGGGCTGCCCCGCGGGCTCGGCCCCGCTCCCCGCCCGGCCCCGGGGGACCGCGGGGAAAGGCCCCAACCTCCCCCGGGGGCTCCTCGGAGGGATGCGGGTGTACGTGCGGTTTATTTATTCATTTCTGTGCCCGCACACGCTCCCCCCGGGCAGCCCCCGCCGTCGGGGCCGGGGAGCGGCTCAGCCCCGCGCCGTGTCCGTGCTCCCACCGCCCCTGCGGAGCTTCTCCCTGCTCCGGATCTAAACACCAGCCGAACGCCGTGGTTGTGCAGAACCGCGAGTCGCCTTGAATTTGGGGTTCGTTTTCTTGAAGGCGCGTCCTGGCGCTGGTCGTCGCCTCCTCTGTGCCTCCCCTCCCCTGGGAGTGGCAGGGTGCAGGTGGAGGGGCACCCAGAGGTGCTGGCTCGGCTCGGCTCGGCTCGTAGGGAGACATCCCCGACTCGGACAGAGGCAGGAAAACATCCCTGAGGCAGCAGCGCTCAGGTGTCCCAAGGTATCCTCATGGGATCCACAAAATAAAATCAAAAGGGTGACAAGAGTGGAGCCCGGTGCAGGTTAGAGATTTGGGTGCTTTACAAAGCAAGGAGAGAGCAAAATGAATCAAATAAGTTAAAATACAGAATTATTATTATTAGGCAAAGGAGGCTGTGTGAGCAGAGGAGCTCTGCTGCCTTTTGGGCAAGAGGGCTGCAAAGTTAGCTGAGACCTGGTTTGAAAAACAAAAAGCTAAAAACACCCAAACACTTGGCAGCCCTTCAATCAAAAATTCGTTTGTTCTTCAGATCGTCATTCCTTCATGTCTTCACCTGAACAAATGGATATTTATCCCCAGTTTGGCTGCAAGCACCTGCGCCCACTCTGCAGTCCCACGCAGCCCTGGCATCCAGCAGTGCTGATTCCTGGAAGGGCTCTCCTCGTGTTCCCAGCCATCTCCAAAAAAATGGCTCAAACTCATCCCCTAAACGCTCTGTCACATCCCTGCCCCTGGAGGAGGCTCCTGTACTGTGAGGTGTAATAAATACACAGGAGCAAAAATCAGAAGCGAAAAGAAAAAAAAATCCTTTAAATTGGGTTGATTTGAATTGGTGGAGGGAAGGGATGGTGGGAAGGGGTGACCCTGGCCTGGGGGGAGGCACAGGGAGCCTCCAGCCCTGCTCCGTGCACAGCAGCAATATTGGGGTGACACACAGACACCCCCAGCTCATCCCCCAGGGAATGGCTGCTCTGAAACCCACCCTTGCTCCTTCAAAACCTGGGGATTCCTCCATTTATGGATGGAGAGGGCACTCTTGATAGGCTCAGGAGAGAAGATTTGGTGTGAAAATGAGGGAATTTCATGTGAAAACACCCCTATTTGTCTGAATAAATCAACACACAGAGTGTTTTTTCCTTCATGTCTTCACGTGGCCCAAAGGGATGGTGCAAGTGGCACCGGTTTGGCAGCAAACGTGGGCACGTGCCTTCAAAAGGGAGGATGCAACGCCAAAAGAAGGGACTCGACTCCAAGTGAGGATCCACAGAGAGGCAGCAGCGGCAGCTCCTTTCACACCAACTGTCCCTGTGTGTTTTTACACCGACCTCGCAGGTAGGCAGGAGGTGTGAGGAGGACACAGCAGGGCTGTTTTCTCAGTTATTCCCCCGGCCAGCGAGATGCAAATGAAGACACTAAGAGGATTTCCAGGGCTGTGAGGAAATCCCTTGGCTGAAAACTGGGAGCTCTCCATGGGCTGGCCCAGTCCTCCTCTCAGCTTGGAGCAATCCCTCTCTTAACTCCCAGACCCTCCCGTGAGATTCCCCACAACGTGAGATCCACGAGCTGATCCGCGATCTCATTTTATTCCTCGGCACAGCCAGGACACTGACGGGAGCCAGCTCCCCCTCCACAGTGCTCTCCAGCTTCCCAGGGCTTGGTTTGTTTGTTTTCAGCAGGATAGTTCTGTGAGCAGCTCCTCTGGCTGGCGTACAGCACCCTGGATTCCCTTTATTAAGCGCGGCAAGACAAGCGGTGAGTTACGGCCGCTTGTTAATAAAATTACTCCGCTAATATTTTTCCCCAACACGTGGAATGTTATGGATGGATCAGGGATGGGGCCCACCCCGAGGCACGGGGCCCATGCATCAGCCCAGCTCCTCGTGCTCCATCCAAAATGGGGCCTTGGTGGAGCTTAAGTGGTGCACAGGCCTTTTATGGGCCTTCTGCAGAACGGTGAATTTTACCCAAAATGCAGGTTAAAACCCATGTTAGGTATTAATGTAATCAGGTCCATAATCTCTCCATCAAAAACTCCCCGAGCACCTCTTCACCTGCTAAACCAGGTAGCTCCTTGTCTGGGGAGTGCTGTAACACGTTCTGGGGGACTTCTTGCTTGTTTTTGCTAAAGAAAATATGTTTTGCTCAGCACCTGCAAGTCCTGCCTCAGGGCAGAGCATGGGCAGTCAGCAAAGGGCCATCCTGACGTGCCAGCCCAACATTTTCCTCCTCCACCTTCAAACACGGAATTAAATGATCACAGTTTTTCTATGCAAACTTGGTCACCTCCACAAACTTCTTGGAAACAGAAGTGCCAGCTGGAGAAAGAAAAAAAAATAAATCCTGCTTTATTTTTTTTTCCTTCCAAATCTATTTTTTTAAGACCAAAAAATATCTATTTTTAATTTTTTTGGGGGAGGGCAACACAATTCCAGGAGAGCTGCAGCTTCCTTCCTTCCCCTGCAAAGCTTCATCAGCTTCGTTCATCAGGGCATTTCTGTGAATTCCATTTAGATCCTTCACCCTATTAGAGGTGTTTTATTAAACATTTTATTAAAGCCTTTTAATGCCTTCCAGGGCACATTGTAAAACCCTACTGATCTCAGAAGCTTCTGGATGAGCTTTTCCAGCACTTCCATGTTGAGAGCACACGTTGGCAACTCAGCTCCTGTCTAGGACAGGACAGATAAAACCAGGGAGGGTTTTAACTTTGACCAAAATCATTAAACGGTTGTATTTCCAATTGAAAGTGGAGGATGTGAAGAATAAGTATTTATTCCCTAAAAAAACATCAGTAGTATTATTTTTTTTTTGGACTTCCTGCTTTTGCCCAGGTAAGAAAAAATTCCAAGAGGAATTCCAGCTAAGGAGGTGATGAAACACGTTGAGCTGGTCAGGCAGTATTTGCAGCCTGTAAATAAACCTTATTTAGGGACTCTTCTTCAGATATTCCATGACAGAAGGGTTCAACAGGAGTTTTTTAAATGGATTCTGAGCAACTGGGCAGAGAGAAAATATGTCCGTGGGACCATGAAACATTTATCTGTCCAGAAGGAGACAGGGGAGAGAGAGAAAAAAAAACCCAAAAAGCCAGGAATGATCTATCATAAGGGAGGAAATCTGCACCTCAGCATTTGCCAAAATGTCTTAATTGCTTTGTAAACTCATCTAAATAAATAAAACGTGGAGGGCTGTCTGGGCTCTCTGCTAAGGAGCAGCAAGCGTTGCCTGGGGATAAAAATCTTAATCCTGCCCAGGGCTGGGCTTGTTCCCAGTTTGCCCCTGGAGCAGGAGGTCAGGATGGTGTCACAGGGCTTGGGGCAGGTGGGGAGTGATCCCTGCCCCAGCCCTTGGCCGTGGACACGGGACACTCGGGTGTCTTTTAGCTCTGCTGGAAACTCACACTCATTGTGGCTCCTCTTTACTTGTTTTTGTTACTGCTCCTTGTATTTTTCCTGGTGTAAATGGCTCTGTGACACTCACAGATCATCCACTTTGAGGGCTTGCACACCATGGCTGTGAGAGGGCCCCTTCTGGCTCCTTGGCCTTATTTAAAACTTTCCAGTTTGTGGCTTTCCTCCTCAAAACCCGGATGAGATCGTTGCTCAGGGCACATTCTCGTGGTCCTTGTGACAAAGGTGGTTGTCCCCCTCTACTCCTCCGTGGTGAGACCTCACCTCCAGACCTCTGGGTCCCACCAGGTGTGGAGCTGCAGGATAAAAATCCAGAGGAGGCCCTGGAGCTGCTCCAGGGCTGGAGCCCCTCTGGAGCCGGGCTGGAAGAGCTGGAGGTGCTCACCAGGAGAAGGGAAAGCTCCAGGGAGAGCTCAGAGCCCCTTCCAGTGCCTGAAGGTGCATAGCATTTAAACCATCTAAATTAATGAGACTAAAATTTGTGCTTCAGGTTAACAATATTCTAACGCTGAACCAGAGCTTCATTTTCCACATAGGTCTTGCTCAAATTTGTAAGGTAAATTCTCATCTTCATATATATGAAATATCTTCCTTCCTGCCTTTCTCCTGATAGATTTTGCCCTTTTATTTTCATTTCTTAGTGAACCTCGACCTGGAGCAATGGTCATTCCTGTATTGAAGCTGTAGCAAAGCCAGCTCCTGAGTGAACCCAGCTTCAGGCTGGAAAATGGGGCTGGTGGATGTTTGACAAATGCTGCTCGTGGAGGGAGGATGACCACAGGAGGCTCATGGCTGAGACTTTGTCACACTATCCTGCTGCTTTGGCTTTTATTAATTAATTAATTTGGCTTCTAATAGCAAACAGCCCGGTCCTGCACTCCTTTTGCATGCAAAAAAAAAGAACATTTTCTCCTAAAGTTGTGCTGGATCCTGAACAACTTCACTCATGGCATTGCTTCCATTGCAGTAATTATTTGCAGGGTTTTTTTTCCTGAGTTGGTAAGGATTTTTCAGGCTGTCATTCTGGGAAGGACATATGTCCAGCATAGCTCTGGCTAACATGTCCTGCATGATTTACATGTTTCTTATGTGTGTGAAATGTAATATACTTATATGTTTTGGAGCCATGTATTTAGATATGATCTCACGTAAGTCAGGCAGATAAATATGTTCATCTCATATAGCACTGACATGCTTATTTTCACTCAGGGCTGCTTTTATTCAAGGACTTCTTTCTGTGCTTGGTAGGGTCAAGCAGCCTTGTTGTTGGCTCAGCTGGATCATTATTAGGTCCAAGTTTTCCCTTCAAATTTCAGTCACCTGAAATAAAACCACGTGGGCAACGTAACCATCGTGCTTAAGTTAAATGTTAATGTTAGATAGGGATGCAGTGGTGGAAAGATTGATGCCTGTCTGTGTGGGATTTGGTAATTGCTGGGAACAGGAATGATGTTTTATTTTCTGTCTGCCCACGACACTCCAGTGACCGATCTCCGGGGTTTTATTCCGGCAAAGAACGACGTGGAACAGGCTGAGCTGCAGCTCCTGCCCAGGTGAATGGAACCTCCCTTCAAAAACAACTTTGTGCAACTTGCTGCCAGAATTACCCGGACAGAAACCTCCTTCAATTTGTGTTTTTTCATATTGCTCATCTGTTTTCCTGAAGCTGAGGAAGAAGGTGGAGGAAGAGGAGTGTCCCGATTCTGAGGAAGGTACGAATCTGAAAACAGAGAACTTAAAAAAAAAAAAAAAAAAATTCAAGATGAGAAATTAATTAAATAAATGCTAATATAGAAGTAAAATACCCCACTGCCTGACAGGAGAGCAGTGTTTTAGTGGCATAACTCGTGAATAATCCTGCTGAAAGGTCTTTGTGCTAGCTGCCCTTTGGTACCTGACTGTGCTTCTGCGCTGCAATGTTTGCTCCTGCTTTCTTCTGCTAAAGTTTATAAAGCCAACTCTAAAAAAAAAAAATGGGGGGAGTGTTCCCATAATTATCCCCTCACCAATCTACTGCAGTAAATTACCCCCCAGCCCCGTGCCTGGGTGCTTAACGTGAACCAGATGAGAGAGCTTCATATTTAGCTTAATAAACTGTAATTTCTGACAAAGGTAACTGTCACCTTCTGTTTCATTCCGCGCGTTTATTTTTCAAGCACCAGAGCTGACCTCCGAACTCAATCTGCACTTGCCTATTGATGCATAAATATCTGTAATATCACAGTAAATTAAATTCAGCTTTAAAGGGTTTCTATTTAACAATCTGTCAGAACTTTCACAGCGTTTGATTTCTAGTTTCCTCTGTCCACTGACAGGTTTATCTCGGTATGGCTTGATTAATGAAACCTTTTATTTGCAGTAAGCACACCTATTATTACCATAATCTCTTAATGCTTGCTTAGGCAACATTGTACTCTGACAGCAGGGCTCCAAAAACTTCCAGCCCCTTCCCTCCTCGGCAGAGCAGGCAGCAGGATTTGGGGTTGGAGAAGGGATGGCACTGTCCTGCCCTCCGCTCTTCGGGGTGTTTGCAAAATCAAGCAGTTTCCCAGTTCAGCAGGTTTGGAAATGTTGTTTCTGTAGAATAAAGGTGCCTTATTAGAAAGTGTTTTCACCTAAGATTAACAAATCCACATTTAATTTTGGTTAGTGTTTCCTAGGGAGGAAAGGGATGTTCTCAAGATGAGTTCTTATGGATGATTTGTTCAATTTAGGGAAATACACTATAGCATAGTCTGGAGAAGTTTGTATAGGTTTGGATATCGGAGTTGTTGACTCCAATTCCTGGTTTTCTTAGGAAAACCCTGGGAAAATCACCTGATCTCTCTGTGCTGTAATCCCATCTCACTGATGGTCGTGGGTAATGGAATAAATAGAATTACACCACACGAGGGGCAGAGTAAAACTGCTCCAGATGAGAGACAGTCAGGCCAAAATATTCCAGATTTCTTTCCTGACTGCACAGGAGGAAGTTGAATTCCTGACCCACTCACACACTTCCAGCACACAGAGTTGCTGCTGTGACTGAGGAGGGCTCTGCAGCAGGGACTTGGATGAAAGATGAGGTTCCTTGGTACCCTGAGCAGGACAGAACGAGGAAGGAACCAGCAAGTCACACCCCTGGACTAGGAAAAGATGTGATTTTCATCCCTTAGAGAGCTTTATGTTTAGACAAGCTAAGGAGAGCTGCAAATTTCCCTGGGTCCCTGAGGATTTTCTCTGTACACGTGAGGATGAACTTGCAGCCCCACGGAGAGCACAGGGAGCTCTGACACCAAATTCATCACGGCCATGGCTCACGGGCACTTTGATTCCATTCCTGTTCTTGTTTACAGCTGGGTTTTGGGCTTTTTCCAAACTCCTCCTCACTGGGAATTCTTTGTTTTAAAAGCTGATTGTCAGACTCTCTCAGATTCTGAAAATAAACACCCCACCTCCCAACCTGAGCACCTAAAACGAGACTGAAGAATTTAGGTGGGCTCTGACATTTGGGTTGTCTCCAACTCTCAGGGACACCCTTTGCTTTTAGTTCTCCTGTTGAAATCCACATCCCTCTGGAATCAGGGACAAAGTTACCCGCACAGATTTGATTCCTTGCATGCCAATCCAAGGACTGCACGTGGAAAATGTCACTCCAAACAGCCACAAATCCCTCTTGTGCAGAAATATCAAGAATTTCCATGCCAGCACTATTAAAAAAAAGGAGAATAATTCCGAAGGTGATTTGTGCACTTGTTTCTTCAGGGTGAAAACATTTCAAGAGGTTTATTGCATTAAGATGTTAATCAGCATCAGGAAACCCATCCTCAGCTCTGCAGCAAGACCCAGAGAGGCACTGACACTGCTCAGTAAACAACTCACAAATGAGGGTTAGATTCGTCTGTACAAAAGCACACGCCACACTCTGCACGTATAAACCTGATCTGAGAATATTTTCACGGTATGAAAAACTTGGAGAGCCTCCTTAGAAGCAAACTGTATATCTCCAATCAATAAATGCAATAATGGTTCGATGGCCCTGCACCCAGTGTGTGTTTCTGCAGCTCCAGGAGCGACACTTCCAATCCACAACTGCCTGTCATAAAAGTGTTTATTTGCTCAGAAGTGCAGATTCTGCTCCTGCGACCCTGCTGCTGGAATTATTGTAATTCTCCAGCACGTTTCAGGCTCTTTTTTTTGGGGGTTGTTTCCACACTCTGCTTTTTAACCTTCAACAACAAATATTGTTGTATCATGAAGACAGCAAATCCAAACAATTACATATGTAGTCCAAAGGCATACACAAGAAAATCAATATTTGACATCTTTGCAACTCCCTCCTTGGAGCAGCGCTCAATAGCTCTTATTCATTATACACTTATATCTCTTTCAGATTCGCCTTTGTCACCAGAAACCCATTTTTTTTTTTTCTCCTTTGACTTCCACATAACTTCTTTGCCCTGTACTTTTACAGATGCCTTCTGGCTATAAATACTAATGAAATCTCTTTGCTTAATTCAATTTTGCTGGTACACTTACAGTTATGACCTAACTTTCCCACGAGAGAGACTGATTGAACATTCCAATACCTTATGGATGGGAGCAAACACTCCACAGAACTGGACTGACAATTTCCATAATTATAGAATTCACAGCCTAATGACCTTAAAAAACAATAAAAAGATCTCTTGTTAATTCCATTTCTGTTACTGACATTCAAGATATTTCATTTTTCACAGGACAACAAATTTACTTTTTATTTTCAAAAGAGCAGTCTATCCTTTTACCCTAGATTAAATTTTCTGAATATTGAAGGATTTCATTGAATATTTAGCATTTCTTTGTCTTTTAAAAGTTAGAATATTTATGATCCTTAGAATGCTCCTGACTGATTTATAGCAATCAATTATGAGAGTGCGTTTTGAAATAGCCCTTTTAAAAATGAAGAATAGAATAATTAAAAAGATCAGAAGTCCTCCCTTGCATATAATTATTTCATTATTTCATTACAGTGCAGAAATTGTTTTTGCTGACTGGGAACAATTTTAATTGAGCAAAAGCTGTATTAATATACGATAGCAAGCAGTTCTTCCTAAGAAATAAGGGCACTAATTGCCTAAATTTTTATTCAGCACAGTGAGCCTTAAAAGCCACACTGTAATATAAACCTAATCGCTGGCTACAGTGGATCCTCTTGCCGTGGTGGAGACATTCCCAAAGCATAACCTTGCTGTGCAGTTAATTTGTGCCTTCAACAGGTTTATTGCTGCATGAAACATTTGTTTGGGTGGTGACTGGTGGCAGGCTGAGGGCAGAGAGCTCTGTGCCTGCCCGTGCCACCCACGGCCACCTTGTCCCCACGTTTTGGTGGGGACACCACCATGGTGGTGCCTACGTTGCTTTGGCTCCTCACTTCCCATCTGGCTCCCGTCTGCAGCTGCTCCAGGGTTTCCATCTGAGCAATGGGGAGGAAGAGAAACACCACCAGAGAGAAATTAAGAGTAGGAGCTTGACTTCGATGTCTTGAATCACCATGAGAGTGAGGTTTCCTCCCACTGTAAGGATTTGGGGAGCTTGAGCTGTTTGCTGAGAGCTCTGAACTGTACATACCCCACCCTGGGTGGGTGCCCCTGGTTTTCCAAGGTGAAGATGGTGTTTGCAGCAGGCTGGGATTTGGGTGGGCTTGCTTTGGCCAGGAGACCTCTTCTCATTCTGCTGTTGGAAATATTTCATCATCACTGGTGCCACCTCACTTCAGGGGTCTGGACTCTCTCTGCCACCTGCTGAAAACCACCCCGGTGCTGGCTGGGCTGGGGCTCCTTTGGCCCCATGAGATGTGACAAATTATTGTCAGCTTTGCAAACACACACCAGCAGTGTGGCCACAGTGGTCCTTCCCACAAGAGACTTGCAGAAGGCTGGGATTGGGCTGTCCCCAGGAATGGGGGCACTGACAGGGACTCTATAGGGGCATGGCTATAGGGGCAAGGGCACCCACCAGCTGTTCTTTGCTCCCAAACCCTCCCCACCCTCTGGGATGTAATATTCCAGTGTGCCAGGCACAGGCAAGCAGTTCTGACGTTCAGCTCCCAAGCAGAGCTCAACATCCCTGCTGATACAGACCAAGAAACACTGGTGAGGTTGGCCCAGACTCCTTTAACTTCATCAGAGACAGTTTTTTGGAAGGAAGCAAAGTCTTTTTAATAAATAATAACACCTTAGCCAGAGCGATACTGGCAGATGGCTCGTGATGGCTTCTGCCTAAGGACTCCAAGCTTGACAAGAGGAGTCTGCAAGTCCATGTCTGAGGCAGTGCAGTGCCTGGAAGTGCAGACACGGAGTTAGCAGGAAATAATGGCTGCAGGGGAGGTCTGGAGTTTGTCTGATGTCCCAGTTTCTCCTGTCACGGCGTGCTTGCTTCCGGGGTGCTGGGGGAAGTCGCCAGTGGGGCTGCTGGGGGTTTGTGAATGAGGCTCTTTGTCAGTGCTCAGCTCTGACCCCCCCCCTCCTCTCAAAGCCTGGCTGAAGCCCATCCGAAGAAGCAAAGTGGAAATGAAAGATAAAATTCTGGTCCAACGCAGCAGCGTTAATATAGTGTCTGAATGGGAGAGAAAAGATTTATAATTACCTCGAAGTGAGGCTGGAATTTTTCACCCTGAGCTCGCTGCTTCCCAGTCCCACTGGGAAGCCTCAAATGCAGTTTTGGTGCCAAATTAACACTGCAGTGTTCGAGTTAAGAGCAGTGGAAGTACCAGTCCCAACAACAGCCGGCAGCACTCAAACACTGCCACATTAAGGATTGCCTGGCAGCAGATGTGATGTATCCCTCTGCTATTCCATAGTGGCAGCCCTCAGGTACATAGTCATAATTCCTGGGAGAGGCAGGCTCTGGAGATGACAGACTGAATAGTTACAATCTATCATGAAAAATTTTCAAGGATGAGTTAATGATTTTGTGCAATTTCCAGACCAGTTAGCTGAAGCCTGCAAGCTGGAGTTTCCCTGGGCTGCAGCTCACCAGGAACAAGTAACTGTTTTCTCCTTGTGCCTCAGTTTCCACTCCTATAAAAATAAGTGAACATCCCACCTCTTCCGTGAAATGATTTAAATCTATTTCAGAAAAATGCTGCATAGGAAATATTCCAGAGGAGGAAGAAGAAGGGGTTGTAATCCACCCAACTTTTCTTGCAGTAAAATCAGGGCCCAAATTAGTCCTGGGTTAACACTTTTGTTTTTCCTGAATTGTCACATCCCATGTTTTCCTGAAGGAGGTGCACAGGGTAAGACATGGGAGGTGTCTTTCTTTGCCAGGGACTTTAGTGTCTGATATCTGTGCAGATGGAGCTGGGAACTATTGGAAACTCCTTTTGTATGTGCTTGTTCCTAGCTGGGGCCTGCTGCTGTGTGCATGGATTTTGTGCATGTGAAAAAGTCTTGCACCTTTCCAGGTGATCTCTGCCCTGTTGTGGTGAAAGCCATTGACAAACATCAACTCCTCAAATCCCTGCACTGGCTTAATTTCCTTCCCTGCCTCCACTGAGTTGGTTTCAAGGAATTCCAGAATCCCAGCATGGTTTGGGTTGGAAAGGACCTTAAATCCCATCTTGTTCCGCCCCCTGCCATGGTCAGGGACACCTTCCACTGTCCCAGGGTGCTCCAATCCCTGTCCAACCTGGCCTTGGACACTTCCAGGGATGGGACATCCTCCTTTGCTGAGGTCTGGAGCTTAGTTTTCCAGCCTGTAAGAACCTGATAACAGCCTGGCCTTCCAGATGTTGGCTGGAAAGCTAAAAAAATTGGGAAAGATCCTCAGTGACTCCACAGTCCATCCCTCCTCCCTGGAGGCTCCAGACAAGGTTGGGAGGTTGGGAATCTGGCAAGGAGAGGAGGTTCCAGATGTGTCCAGACACATTTTTGCAGCACTGGCCTTTGGCTTACAGCTCTGTCCTTTGAAAACTTTGGCACTTTTACTCTAGTGAGCCCTCTCGGTGCTTCCTCAGTGCCCAGGGTGATCAGTAAGAGGTCGGTCCCCTCGTAGTCCCAGGACAGCTGTGCTGGCGGTGCGGGACACAAAGGATTTACGCTGCCATCTGTGTCCTTTGTGCCTGCTCGGGGCATTTCCCCCCCGTGCCCGGCAAGATGGAGAAGCTTATTTGTCTTAAGAACATTTTCTCCTTCTCTCTCTTTTGTTTTGCACCGGTGTCAACAAGCAATTTGCACCATAATTCATTCTTGTTTGGGCCCTAATTGTCCCTCCCCGTCCGGAGCTGGCTGCTTGCCTCGCTCTTCCCAGGCTCTCCCCGGCTGTTTCCCAGAGCTCCACCGAGGCAGGGTCAGCCCTCGGCTGCCGAGTGGAGGCTGCTGCTCCGAGGGCATCCCGGGGTATTCCGTGCGAGCGGGAAGAGGGAGAGCTCCAAGCGAACACTTTGGGGCAGTTGAAGGTGTTGCTCCCTCCAGGACAGATGCTACTGCCCAATTCCCAGCCCTCCCCTGGAGCCTGTCTGGGAGAAGGGCAGCTCTGAAAAGACGAGGGGTTGGAAGTGGAGAGCATCCTCTGTGCTGCTCCAGCCAGGCAGCAGTCAGCACCCAAAAAAGCTCAGTTAGGGCTAAACTCATACACTGTGCAATCACGAATAAAACACCCAATCCAAGCCCTCCCCTCTTTCACCAGGGTGACATGAGACTTAATTAATTAGCACTTTCAGGTGCTTGGATAGTCCATTGGTGGGAAATCATAACTTATTCATTTTCCCCTGCAGGTGGTCAGAAAAGAGTCGGCATTTCATTCTCGTGGAGGCAACAGAGCCATCTTCATTGCATACAAAATTTTGCAAGGGAGAGAAGACCTAGCAGAGGACTCTCACATCCTGGAAGTGATTCTCATGGCAGCAATTATTTAAAGGAAGAGAAAAGCACGGTATTGGGTAAAGTACTCTAATGAGCGAAAACCAGAGCAGGGTAGGAAGGCTTGATGACAATCCAAAAGTTTCTACATGGACAAAAGAACTTTTGTCCCGGCCTTTTCAACCTGTATCAATCAGGGAAGATGACAGGGAGGTGCAAGAAGATGCTTGGCAAATACAGAGTGAAAAACTGGGCATGCTTTTAAAATGTGGGGAGTAATTCAATTCACCTTCCTCTCTTTGATGCCCAAGAAACTGTAGGAGGGTTTAAACCTCAGGAATTCCCAGGGGGATTTGGTGGCTCCTCCTGAGCTGCCCGTGCAGTTGGTGTGTGCTGCAAAGTCATTTCTGCACCCACTGCCCTGCCAGCACCACACACACACACACGCTGCACCTCTGGTGGCAAAAGCCAGAATGTATTGCTTAAAAAGACCCCAAAATAATCCACTTTCCTTTTATAATAATAGTTCCACAGGGCGAGCAGTTGATGGCTGGACTAGGGGAAAACACACATCTTTGCTTCCAAGTAATAGGCTGCAGGTTTGCAAGACTAAATCCTTTTAAAAGCCCGGAATCACATCCACTGAGTCCGTAAAAGAAAAAGAACTCTAATTTGATAACATTATACATAAAGCATTTTCTTGACTTAGATATATTTTAGGCATGCCAGTTATATAATACAGAGCAAGCAGGGGGAAAGGACTTGATCACATTCAGATGATACTAAATTATCTTATGACACAGGCTGTATCTTTTTTACAACAGAAAATGGAAACAACTGTGTCCTTGACCTTCAAAAAGGAATTGACTTCCCTAGCTTAACTATTCAAACAAACAACTGTGTACTCTCTTCAATTCCTGTGATAATTTTGATTTACTGTAAATGACTGAATTTAATGAACTAAATTATGCTATTTAAATGCATTTTGTGAATGGTATTGTAGTTTGTTACTAAGCATTATGTCTATGCTAAAGTGTGCTGTAAATGATATGATATGGAACATATGTGCTGTATTCATAATTTAACTGTTGCTATGGAGTGCCTTCTTCAATAGGCTCCTTTGAAAAACGAGTTCTTTATTTACCTGGTGAAATGAAGGTGATTTCTCAGCAAACCTCTAGGTCTCACTGACCTTGACAGAATTACAGTGCTAATATTTTCACATGGATGAGCTGTTCTTCAATAATTTTTCCCAAATAGATGGCACAAATAGGTTTTCTGTTAATGCCGTGACAGGCTGCGTGTTTTCTAATCTCGCTTTTCTTTTTGTTTGAGCAAATGTTTATTACAGCTCTTGCAAAATGACTCCCATCCTCATTAGTGATAACAGGTTTGAGTTCAGAGCTGGATCTCGGGGTCTTGGACGTGATTCCCAGCAATGCCTTGAGCCTGATGCTGCAGAGGCAGCCAGTGCCCAGCTCCATCTCCAGCCATGCCATGCAACCTGTGTTACACTCCTGTTGCTGAAACCCGTTGTATATTTGGATTTCTTTACTCTTAAGGCCACAAATTTGACTCTGTATTGCTGATATTGGGATTTGCTTTGTGCACTTAAAGCCAGGCTCATCAGAGCTAAATCCTGAAACTCTTCAAATTCCCTTTAGCCAGACACCTTTTTTTCCTTTAATGCCTCTGTGCCAGTCAGGCACACATCAATACTGGTTACAAATTAAGGGTGTTATATGTAAAATAATATATAAAAATAATTCCAGTGTTTTCAGAAAATGATGGGAAGTCGAGTAAAGCCTCTAGAATTTCAATGGCTACTTTCAAATTTGGAGCCTCATTTCAGATTTTTCTTACTTTCTTCCTCTTTCTAAAGAGAAAATGTCAGTAATTTCTGAGAGCAAATAATGCAAGAAAATTCTGGCAAAAACAGGGAAAGATTTTTTACAATATCACGGAACATATCAGTCTTCATTCAATGTGCATTTAATGGGTCAAATAAGGACACTCCTGATGAAACATGGAGCCATATATAACACCACCCTTTAACTAATTTGAACATCCACAATAAATTATGGCTGCATTTCATAACTGTTCATCAACCATCAGCTCCCAAGGCGAACAGCTCAGTTTTCTGCATATGGAATCTCTTAGAAAACCCGGCTGGTTTTAACTATGTGAAATGTGTTATCACTGCAAACAAATGCAGCAAATATTTGTAAGGTTTGGGGTTTTTTTAAATAGCCATATTTCCACCAGCGCATAGCACTGGTGGCATTTTCAGATGTGCAAAGGCTCCTCCTGGAGGTCAGTTGTGCTGTCAGATGTCTTGCTCCACATTCAGGTGGGGTTTTGCAGACCAGCCTTGGTTCCTGCTGTGACATAAAACATAAAACAAACTGCTAAAAATACAAACACGTGTAGCATGGTTTAAAAATTCTTGCTGAAAAGCTCATTCCAAAATGTTTCCTAACCTAACAGAAGTGTGTCTGCTGCTTTGGATGTGTCTATAGAGGGAGAAAAACTTGAGGGCGACTTTATATTTTCACTTTCTTTTGGGAAAATAAAAATCTGCTGGAGAAAGGTGCACAAACAGCAAGGGGACAATGCTTCCCCAAGTCCTCACAAAAGCATCTTCTGCTGGGAGCTTGAGCACATAGCCAACGTGTCCAGGAGGATGAAAAATGTTTGGGCTTCAGCAAGTGCAGTGCCAGGAGGAGGACAGGACCCCTACCCGCCTTTCCAGCCAGCACGGCTCCGTGAGAGGAGTTCCTCCTCCAGCACTTTGTGTTTTGGGTTAATCAGCTGCCATCCCAAATGATGTGCAGAGAGTGGATAACTCTTCCTGATGCAGGAATTGGCACAGCAGAGCAGCCTGCCCCGGGTACCTGCTCTGCACTGTGCACCATCATTGTGTGAGAGAAGGAGCTATTTTTCAGCAAGTGGCTATTGGATACTTCCCGTGCTGCATATCAACAACCAGATCTTGACCCAGAAATGTCAGTCCCCGCTCAGAGCAGACAAGGAGGCATAATTAGAGATGCTCTGGCAACGTATTTTAGCACTGACGGTGACAATGTTTAAATTTTTAATCAGGCATGTAACATAAAAAGCGCATAACATGAAATGTGAAAAGAAAATTGGCAAATACCAACGTGCTGTTTGACACTTTATTTCACTGAAGGAAGTGAACATCAATAAACATTATTTATCATAAATGACAGAGAGGAAGGCGTGTTTCTAATAAAAACCTTCCCATTGTAAGGGGTGAATCTCATAAAAGGCACCTGATAGTACTGTAAAAGCCATGCCGGGCCAGGCCACGAAAGGAAACACGGAAATATTTATTGGGAAGCTGTGATGTGCACCCAGATGTGCTCCCTCATCACAGCTGGTTTTGGGGGGCAAAGAGGTCCCCCCAGGGTGCAAAGACTTTCATCCAGATGTGGCAGAGCTCTGAGCACTACAGTAGGAGACACAAATGCACCTGCTCATGTGACACAGCAAATGGTGCCAGGTTTGAGGGTTGACCCTTGAGGAAGCGCATCCCATGGCAAGTTTTGCTCCGAGCTGGCAAACACTGAGGTAGGTATTTCTAGCTGGAGATTCGGGAACAGCAAATGGGGATCTGTTGTGTGATCCCCTCACCCCAAAGCTCTTTCTGTTTTAGCAATGCCTTTTAACTTCAGTCTCTTTGTAAAAGCTGTTGGCATTTTCTCCTGCCTAAACCCCATCCCTCCCACCATCCCTGCTGGATGTGGGCTCTGCTGAGCGAGGCCCCATGGTGATCTGAGCCTGGTCATGCACTGAGCTGGCTTTGCAGGGTAGATGAATGCACCCAAAAATTACTTGAGGGAAGTGCCAATCCAAGTATGCCAAAGTTAGAAAAAGCCTGATTTAGGGCTATTCTGGTCACTTTAATTTGTCTCTGTCGTATGCCTGAATAGCGAGTCAGTCTCCAACTGCATGATTCCAGCTGCTGCCACAAAAAAGTACAAACTCAAAGAAAACAACCCCTCTGTGCTGCGCACACTGAGGCAAAGAGATCGTGGCTGTCTCTGAAGCCCATGTGAACAGACATGCACATTCTGATAATTTCTGAGTGTCCAAGCTCCTCTGTCTTCTTAACAGTTCTCCCTTTCCTTCCACTTGAAAATCTCCTTCTTTTCCAGCCCTATTCCCCAGCATCTGCCTCCCTGATCCAAAATCCTGCCTTTGGCTCCTTACTGCCAGCTCTGGCTCATCTCTGCCAGAAGAGAGGGTTGTGTTTCCATGGTCTGTGCTGCTGGGATGTTGCGAGGAAGAGCTGGGAGCCTAGGAAGCCCTGCTCCGGGGCCAAAGGTGTGAGCTGCTCTTCTCTGGCTTGCTCTGATGGGATCATGGTTGCCTTCTTGATGGGAGCTGTGAGGACCCATGCTCTATGTGCAGAAGACAGAGTTTTCAGAGGATGCTGTGGACAAACTCTAAAACGTCTGTTTTTTAAACAACTTCACCAAATCCAGACAGAGTCAAGAGTTCATTCCCAAAGGCAACGGAAGCCTCCCAGGCAAATTTTAAGCACAAACCGTACTGAAGTGAGATCTCCTCAATGAGATTGTTGTGAGGTTCTCTTTAATGTGGGCAAAAGAAAATATTTTGCCTTTTCTTTGTTTTAAGAAAGATGTGAATCCTCTCTCTCTCTTTTTTTTTGTTCTTCTTTCTTTTTTTTCTTCTGAAATGCAGCATGAGAATCCAGCTTGAGGCAGACAGTCATCATGGGACATTTCATCTAAAAAGGGTGAAGGCTGGCAAAGATTGGGGCAACTGAAGGCAGATTTATGCAGTGGGGATTGTCAGAGAAGCTGAACCGTAGGCGCTGCTCTGCCCCACTTCTCATGGAATTCATAATAACACTTTTCATGGGAGCCTGCCTGGGTTAACTCCTGGGCAATCACAAGCCTGTGTGTTGCTAATAATAGCATCATTGGCTAAAATATCCCCACGTTTACTGAGGTTCATATTGCAATTTTGTGCCTCTGTTTTGTCCCGCTTGCTCTCTTTTGTTTTCCATTCCCGTCATGCTGTTACACTAATATTTTCCATCTTGGTTCCAAGGGCTGCCACCATTAGCTGCTGCACCATTTGTGGACATTTGTGTCTCTCCATCAGATTTGTGAGGAGGCTGCTGTGGCATGGCCAGCTCTCATGGCAGTGTTTCCTGAGAGCAGATGGTGACAGCTCAGCGCTGTCACCCGAGGCAGCTGGGGTGAGTTCCCTCTCTTGGAAGCATGGACTGTGACCATGGCATGGCTGGAACTGATCAGAAAGTCTGGGGAATTTGGGCAAAGAAAGAAGAAACTGTGGGTTTTGTCTAAAGTTACGTCGTTTTGATTCATTTCAAATTGAGGCAACTGATAAAATGCTGCTGTCAGCCCCCTCCACCCAGCAGGAGAAGCTGTTTCTGTTATCTAAAGGCATCACTGCACCAGCCCAAGTTAAGTTCCATCATGCTGTGCTGGGTAGTTATGACAAAGGGTAAATTTGAGTCGTGGAAGGAAACAAGAGAGTTTGCTACTGGACTGTTAGTCCTGCTTTAGACTTCATGGACTTGGTCAAGCACAAGACAGTTTTTGCTGCACTGAAATCATAGCTAAACCCCAGGAATTAATGTTTATCCCAGCTCTCTATCAATTTTGGGGGAACTGGGCTTCAGATTCTTACATTGGGACTTCACAGATCCTTACATTTGACTTCATGGGGATTCAGATACTGAAGGATTTGGGTCTTGACCTCTGCTCTAGTTTCCCAGCTGAAAGACAGTAGTAATATTTCTCTGCCATACAGCAGACTCACAGTGAGTAATTATTTCATATTTGTAGAGTACTTTGGGAAGAATGTGCTCCGTATTGCTGATATTATTAACTTCTGGAGCCCAAGATGGAACAGTGAAGGGCCTCTGTGCTGTGCAGGCCTGATAAGCTTGAAATGTAAGAAATATTTAGAAGTTTTGACAGGAGAAAGTCTCAGCAACTAAAAGAAATCCTTTCACACAGCAAAGATTTGGGGAAATAACATAGAAGCATCAGTACACAGTCCAAGCTCTTGTTGCAAAGTGAGTGAGTTTCCAGCCCACATCAAAGCTCTGTTTACTTCTCCTGTCAGATGATTTTGTGAGTGTTGCAGAGGGCTGGAGCACGTCGGGGTGACAGAGAAAGGACTTACTGAGGCAGCAGACGTGCAAGTAGAGGTCAGGGTTAGCATGGACAGGGCACAGGGTCTGGTGAGTGGGTGAGAGATGCAAAACAACAAATAAATGTACTGTAGGACAGACATCCAGCCATGTTCTGGGCTGCATCAAAGGACATGTGATCAGCAGGTCAAGGGAGGTGATTCATCCGCTCTCTCTGCCCTGGTGAGACCCCACCTGGCACACTGAGGCCAGCTCTGGGGTCCCCAACATAGCAGGGATGGGGATTTCTTGGAATGAGTCCAGGGGAGGCCATGGAGATGCTCCATGGGCTGGAGCCCCTCTGCTCTGCTCTGGAGCCAGGCTGGGAGAGCTGGGGGTGCTCACCTGGAGAAGGCTCCAGGGAGAGCTCAGAGCCCCTTCCAGTGGCTAAAGGGACTCCAGGAGAGCTGGAGAGGGACTGGGGACAAGCCATGGAGAGATAGGATAACGGGGAATGGCTTCCCACTGCCAGAGGGCAGGGCTGGATGGGATACTGGGAAGGAATTCTGGGCTGTGAGGGTGGTGAGGGCCTGGCACAGGGTGCCCAGAGAATCTGTGGCTGCCCTTGGATCCCTGGAAGTGTCCAAGGCCAGGTAGGAGAGGGCTTGGAGCAGCCTGGGACAGTGGAAATCATGCTCTGGCTTATGGGGGCTTCATTCTGCTCCCCATTCCTGCCATCCAATGCACGGGGCTGAGTGTCTGCAGAGCAACTGGGCATGAACAGCTGAGGCAAAGAAGCCATTGAGTACCTCAGCCTTTTCCTCAGCCTTTGTATCTGTCTTTTTTCCATTCCTGCTGGGAAGCCATTAGGTATTGAGATACTTAATATAAAATTTTGAATTTTATTGTTTGCATTGGAAATAGTGACCTGGCTCGCTTTGAGGCATTCAAAATGAAGATCAGGGTTTTTTTTTCCTTTTCTTGTTTTTATATAATTTTTGATAATTTCCTCTTGCCTTGTGCTATTTTAAGATGTTTAACTTAGTAGCTCCAAAAGAACCATTCACAAATAGTGTTGATCTGTGTTTTGAAAGTTTAGCATACACTATCCAGTGAACATTTACATACACCACTGAAATCCGGCATTTGGGAAATTAAAACAACAAAACTTGATTGCATATCATGATTTCATATTTTGCAGATGTTAATATTTAATCATATGCAGAGCCATTTAGCTTAAGTGCATTAATGTAACTCATTTAAAAGAGGCCAGTAATTGTCCTATTAACTCCCAGCCTGGATGTTATCCATGCTGCCCTGCTGGTAAGGCCAGAGGGAGAGTCTCCTATTGGCACCCACAGAGATTGCTCTGATCTGTTGAAAATCCTGTTAAAATCTAATTACTTAGGAGAATAGGCCAGGGAATATCTAATGAGCTTCAGGAAACCCACTGAAAGAAATTCTCTTTTAATACAGACTGAAACATCTTCTGTGTTTCAATTACAGTGGTACCACACGAACATAATTACACTTGTATAGAATGGGACTCGTCTTTGTTGTTTTAATTACATATCACTAGATTTTTCTTAGTCATGGAGAAAAAATAATTTGATTCCCCATAAAGGTTAAATGTTGATGAAAAGCTGAGTGTTAAAATAAATTTAATCTTTGTTTATGATAATTTCTTCTTTGTTTTCTGAGGAAATGTTAGTCAAAGCGGGTCACTGAGGGAAGCTGACTGACCAAACACACACTGGGGAAACCCCGGGAAGGTGGAGATGTTGTACCGATGAGAAAGATTTCAGAGGAGGTCACTCACTTTGCCAGCATGAAATTTGGCCTTACTTTTGTTATGGTAATTGAAGCTGTTGACATTAAGCTCACAATAAAATCTCATAGCAGCAGCAGTAGCACACAGACTCCTTGTACCAACAGGGGGGACTATTTGCAATTTCTTCCGCTTGCAGCCTCTTAATTTTTTTAATTTGAAAATTCTGGTGCTAACTTGACCAAAATTATCACTGATGACTTTTTACAGTGACGCAAATGGTTTTGTTTCTGCCCAAGACACTGGAACAGGCTCTCCAGAGAATGGGCACAGCCCCAAGGCTTCCAGAGCTCAAGGAGTGTTTGGACAACACTCTCAGGAATGCACAGGGTGGGATTGTTGGGGTGTCTGTGCAGGGATGGGATTTGGGCTTGATGATCCTTGTGGATCCATTCCAATTTAGGATATTCTGTGGTTCTACGGTTCTAATCCATGGACCTGCATGGCCTCGCTTGTTGGGGAATGAAGAGCACGGGACTGCTTGTGGGTTTGGCTCCTTTGTTGTGGCCACCAACAACCTTGGAACACCAGAGCAGCTGATCCAGACAGCCTGGAGCATTCTGCTGCTGCTGCTGTAACTGGGCTTTCTGTGGAGAATCCACTAAATTTAATGGGGTTAAACCCTGAGGAGACGGTGTGGGCACAGAGGAGGCCGTGTGGGCACAGACGAGGTGCGACGCCATGTCTGCCTGCCTGCAGGAACAAGTTGGGCTGCGAGGAATATTTCCCATGTTATTTCTGCCCCAGGACACGGTCACACTGGTCCCAGAGCAAGGATGACAAAGAAGCCAGTGCAGGAGTAGGTGCGGGATAAACCCTTCACCATCTGCAGCCCCAGGTCCCTCACGAGCTGTGAGGCAGCGGAAGGCGGGAAAACGGAGAGGCGGGAAAACGGAGAGGTGGGAAAATGGAGAGGTGGGAAAACACTTCCTTCACACACAATCTTAGGCTGCCATCACTCTGTTGTGAGCAATCCTGTGGGAGAACGTGACTCCCACACAGCCTGAGGGGAGGAGAAAGGCAGAGAGAAGCTGAGGAGAGGCAGGCGCCATGTTGGGTGCCTGAGGGCTCGTGAGGAGACAGCCGGCCATGGCTGTTCCAGGTAGGTTTGCCCACCCTGTGTTGGGCAGTGCTGAATCAAAGGATCACAGAATGATGGGTGGGAAGGGACCCTCAAGGATCATCTAGTCTGATTTCTGAACTTGCACAGACACCTCAACAATCCCACTCTGTCCCTGAGAGCATTGTCCAAATGCTCCTGGAGCTCTCAGAGCCTTGGGGCTGTGGCCATTCCCTAGGGAGGCTGCTCAGGGCCCAAGCGTCCTCTGGGGGAAGAACCTTTTCCTGATATCCACCCTAAACCTCCCTGACACCACTTCAGGCACTCCCTGGTCACACAGAGCAGAGATCAGTGTCTCCCCCTCCTCTTTCCCCTCACAAGAAGCTGTAACTGCGATGAGTCTCAGTCTCCTCCAGCCGAGCAGACCAAGAGCCCTCAGCGTCTCTTCACACAGCTTCCCCTCACGGCCCTTCGCCATCTTTGTTGCCCTCCTTTGGACTCTGTCAAATGGTTTAATGTCTTTCTCGTGGAGCGTGGCTGGATGTGAAGGTTGGTACAGTGACTAGCAGAGGTGTCCTCAGGGAGCTGACTGCCCTGAGCTGGGAAATGCTTTGACATTCCAACATGGGGGGCTCCATGACTGTGTGGGCCCACAGGGTGAGGGGTGTGAGGGGGGATTCTCCTCCTCAGACGTGGCACGAAGTTACAAACAGGAGTAATACAGACCAACACCTGCTGTTCACCACTTCCAACTCCCACACAGGGTTTTAACTATTGCTGTCAGTTTGGTGGAGAGTCACGGCTGTGGAATAACTTTAAAAACCATAGAAGAGGCTGCTATGAGCAGGAGCAGCCTTTGGGGCTATTCCGACTTCACAGAAATTTGAAGTAAAGGTTACAAAATTAGGGATCCATGTACAAAACTTTAATTCTGTTTTCCTTGTTTCAGGTTGTGCACAACCTCAGAACTGTGCTGCTGTTTTTGCTTCAGAGGTCACCCCAAAATCTTCCTCTCTGAATGGCAGCCCAAGGAAAGCTGACACAGGTAGCGTACACAATTCCTATCAGACTCATGTCTGATATGGAGCTCTATGTTTTAAATTCCTTTATTTTTTAATAGCTGAAAGCATTTTACAAGTGTGACTCTCTTGCTTATGAAAATAATTTAATACTTCTATATAGATAAAGAAGTGGAAAGCACTAACAAACTCCATTCTGGATGATTTCAATAGTATTTCTAATTAAAACAAAGTGTTGGGGATTGAACATGAAGGGCCAGAGAATAAGTTGCAGAGCCACAGGTTCATAAATTTGAACTCTTAAAAAGCTTTTCTTTGAAATTTAAGTGAGAAATCTTTGTCCAGCACACTGTAAACATATTTACTGTGTTCCATCCAGCTATCAAGTACAGCTGAGTGGGAATGCATCCATTATATTTGATGTTAATGGAAGTGAGGTTTTTGGTGCTTCATTTGACTGCATCCAGGAGAGAAATGTGCTTTCTCAAGCTGAACTCCTGCTCATCTGCCTGGAATTTGGAGGCCAAGTGCCCTATAAGTCCCATGTAAAATCTATCTGTAATAATTCTCACTGCACCCATTTAAATACTTTTTATACTATTAAGATGCACATTTGGCAGGGAGAAGGAAATGAACTCAGGAAAAAAAATTAAGATTTGGCTGAACTGTAAACTCTGCATCAGGAATTGGTCCAAACTTTGATTTTGCCCTTTTTAAAACCACAAAACTGGACCTAGATTTTCAAATTCTGAGGCTCAGCTTGGTGTGAAATTGCAGAGTTGTCAAAAATCCTACCCAGCCCCTCGGGCTGGAAAACCCTTGGAGGTGATCCTGGCACAGCTTGAGTTAGAGTGAGAGCTAAAGAACCAGAGGAACCTCCCAGGCACTGCAGTCACATTCACTGAGTGATTGCAGTTTCAACTTCTGCAGTCCCTTTCCTGAGTCTCATCCTTAAAAAGGTGTCAGATAAAAAAGGTTATTCTACCTCCAGAATGAACAAAGGAGTTTGGAGACTGCAGAGACTTGGGGAGAGATGAAACTCATAGGCAGGAGGGGGAGAAAAAAAGGTCAAAAGTGGAGAGGAGGGAGGAAAATGGCTACTGTGAAAGACAGAAAAAAATCACTGGAAATGTTCCCACCCCCACCCAGCATCCTGGCTCCAGTTCTGTGTCAAGTCATTCCTTTGGAAAAAGAGCCAGCCCGAGTACATTGCTGCCCGAGCCCGAGTGAGCGCGTTATAAAAATGGAGAGTAGCATGTAAATCATTCATGGGGACGGGGAAATAAATAACCCTTTATGCCCATATAAATACTTATCAGATGTTCATAAGGGCGATTTACATGGAGTTTTATTCAGTACTGTCAGCCATTCCTCCGTCTTCCATCATCCCTGCCGTGAAGACAATTCAAAACATGGTGGTGGGAGAGAGCAACCTCCCCACCAGCGGATCCGCAGCACATCGGGAGGGAAGCTCTGAACTTGCCCTCGGTGCTGCTGTTATTTTTATTGTGGCTCTCAGCCGAGTGAGATCATTCTTCCTGGTTTGCCTCCCAAGAAATAATGGGAAGCAGTATGTTTAGCCAGTGGATTGGTTCGGTGATCTATTAGCCTAATCCTGACTCTGCCAATCATCTGCTGGGTGACTGCAGGCGAATCACGTCACTTCTTTTGTGCCTCTGTTTCCTCTCTGACCTTCTGCGTGTCTTGTTTATTTGGACTGTAAGTTATTGAGGGCAAGGGCTGCCTCTTGCTGTTTGTGTGGACCGACCATGTCTGGTGCTCTGGGACCTCGGTGAGGCTCCATCTCCGAGTGGTGCTGCATGTAAATAACAACATTCAGCTCCTCCTCTGGAGGTCACAGAGAGAGAAGGAGTTGGCAGTTGTACAAACTGGTGGCAAACTAGAAGGACGTGAGGAAAAGGAGCCTCTGCCTTGAGCTTTTTTTTTGCTGGTGCTAAACAGGCACAAAGCAGAAAGGTGTTGCCTGCCCCACAGATCATGATGTGAGGCCACTTTGGCCATCACGAGCTGCCCGGGGGGCTCAGCACCAGGATTCCTGACTTAGGGACACTTCCTGGACATCAGGGGCTGAGCCATGCACACATCCATGCTGTGTGGCAAATGGAAAGGAAAATTACTTACTTGGCCCAAAATTAGCCCAGATTATGTGGTGTTTTATTGCATCTGCTGTAACAAGGAGCTCCTGCAGGCCAGGTGGGAAGGTGTGGTAACCCAACCTTGGGTTGTCCAGCTGAGCCCTCAGGTTATAGCTGTAATTCCCAGAAGGATTAGGCTGAAAATTCTTTTGGGTTTTTGGGAGATCTGTAAAATGGCAAGATCCATAGTTGTCACCAGGCCTCCCCCAGAGATGTTTGTTGTCAGTGGCAATGCTGCCCTTTCCCAAGGGTTCTTTTAACCATCATTTTGGTTTTGAAGCTCCTCTTCTAGGTTCAGAAGTGACACCAGCAAAAGGTAAGTTTTGGTTGTACTTGGCATTCCCTCAGTGGACTATTCCTCATGGATACTATTGAAAACTTGGTAATTTTTGTATATATGGTTTTATTTTTGATAGGCCTGATGCTTTTTCTGAGCTGTTTCAAACACCAGATTCTGGAAATCTCTGAAAATCACCTCTGGTCTGTTTTGGTGGGGATCAGCAACGGAGATGGGCTGTGAATGCCACAGTAGAGCCTGGGATTGTCTTTGCCTGGCTGATTCATTTGTAGTCCCTGAAAAAGGCAGTCTAAAACATGAAAAGAAGGGGATAGCCCTACATTCTTCTCCATAGCTTATAATATGAAGCTTTTAATATGATTTTTTCATCATGTTGCTGTGTTTCTGTAATTCAGCCTCATCTTTCAGAGGCTATTATTAATTCTTAACTACAACCTAATAGTTAGGGTCAATTTTGCTTTTTGGATCACCCAATTCAGTTACCATTTACCTGCAATTCTGAAAACAAAATTTGACCCATCAGGAACAAAAACATCACAAGTTATGTCCCTTTGTTAAAAATGAAATAAGAAACTCAAAATGATAGATGTTGTTTGATATTTTCCTGATGGGATGATTTATTAAAATTGGAGCCGGGGATGTTCAGAGGTAAAGGAATCTTCAGAAATCATAGGGTGTAAGTATATTATAGAGCAATAATTTGGGTAACGTTATAAACCTGCTAAATGGGAATTTATGGAAGCAGATCCTACTAGTTTTAATGGCAGTAACAAGCATAAATCCCTGTGCAAGAAGATTAAACTGAACTCGCCAGTTTTAATTCTCGGTGACATCACTTTTTTATTTGTCATGTGTCCCTCTTGGTAAGGGAGCCTCAGTACAACTCTTCAGGCAGGCTGGTGAGCAAAGGCTTGTGAGAGCAGCCAACGCCTCTCCTTTTTTGAAAACCACCTCCAAATTGCCTGTGTCTGTTTTATTATCCATCCTCCACGAGCCCTGCTCAGAGCCTGCATTTGTTATGTTAAAAAAATCCTGCAAAATGAGACTGTGGCTGTGGTGAGCTGCCCCATCAATTGCCACAGCACCTGAGGTCCTCCACGAGGCACCACCACCTCACAAAGGTGTTGCTCACACTGGACTGAGAAAAAAGGGACCAACCCAGCCTCTAAACCTGGGCTAGTTCTGTCATTTCTGGAAAATAATGTAGGGAAACATCCTCAGCTGACATAAATCAGAAATATCCCACGGAAAAACTTCAGTCAGCTCATTAATTCACTTGAATTTTATGGTGTTACACTTATTTCTGCCAGGTGACAGTCTGCCCCATCACTTTGCCATTGTCAAAGACTGACAATAGTTAGAAGCTGACACATTTTTATTACATGTATGTGTACATAAATATGTGTACTATGTGTTCTGTAAAGAAAACATAGGGTCAAACACTTGGAAAGAACTGGTTTGAAAGTTAAAGCCAATTTAAGCCTGAAATCCAAGCATTGATTAAATGTTAAAAGGTTAGATAAATAACTTTTAAATTAATTGTGTGTCTATGTGCGTATATGTGTCTTTTATTTCTTGATGTGTTTCCTTATAATACCTTCGCCTAATATCTGAGATAATTATTGCCTTTCTCTGAAATCTGTGAATTTTCAATTTTTGCAGAGAGGTAAATCAGACAGAGAAACATAAACATAAAATGCAGTGGTTACACGTAAAAAATTAAGTACCTGGAATCAAAAATAGTAAGATCATCGCTCTGAAATTAGAAGAGATTCATCAAAGTAAAAGTAAAAACTGTGACTAAGGACTATGAAAATATAAAGGGATTGACATATGTGGTAATAGGGCAATTAAATCCTCAGCTTTTTCACTGTGATGATTTTATAGCATCTTCTTGCTGTTGCCAGTTTGGAAGCTGCCAGCAAATATTTTCTTAATTGCAAAAGGAGACAATATGTGTCCCACTGTTTCATTCATAACATTTGATTAAGTTGAAGAGGCTGCACTTCTATCTGGGAGAACAAAGAGTTGGCGATGGAAACAGCAAAGACACATTGTGCGTTTGAAAAAAGATCCCAGGAACAAATGATTAACCAGAAATTTTACAGGGGGAAAAAAAAAAAAGTCTACTTGTCTTGACAGAATAGCCTGATCCTGTAATAAACCCTCCCAAAGTCAACAGTTCATAAAGTCTTTTGTTCTAGTAAAAGGGTCTTTAATTTTTAACACAAACTCACACTTTGGTATGCATGAGCTTAAGTAAAATTAGAAGACATGTATATAATAGGATTTAATGGATTATCATCTGCATTTTCCAAAGATGTCAGCTTCTCTCGGCTCTGATGGAGTAGCACTTAATGTAAATTTAATTTGAAGTGATGTATGGAGGGCTTGAGGTGGTACTCTGTGATTCCCTAACTGCCTGGAGAGGCTCTGTGGGTAGCATCTGGATTTGGCTGCTCCACATGCCCAGCAGCATCTACTAACTAGGATTAATGAGGTGGCCTGTTCACCAGTGATCCAAAGGAGGTATGCTACATTTACTCCCAACAATATGAATAGGAGGGCCAGTTTCCTTTGGGGGCACACTGTTTGATGAAACTTAATGATGGTCTCGATATTAGGTGTAATAAATATACTGTATAGAAAGCACTTCTGCTTTGTCAGATTTAAATGTTATTTAATCATAAAACGGTGTTTGGCTTAGCGGGGCTGAGTTAAAGCTCATAACGGCCTCGGATGACATCTTTAAAGCTAATATTTTGCCTAAGTTGGGGAATAAAGTAGCAACCCAAAAGATCTAGTATTTACCTTTGAGACAATTAATGCATTTTGGTTTTCAGTTTGGGGAAGAGAGAAAGGAAATCTCGGCTTGCTTGCAAAGTTGCGAGGCGGTCATTAAAAATGTCTTTGCTCCTACCTCAATGTGTTTGTGCGGAAATCAACAGCTATTAACTTTTAGGCAAAACTTCTCTGTGTGGTCTCAGCCTCATTTACGCGTCAGAATTGTATTTTGCCTTTGTGTCTAACTGAGCATTGAATGAATTCTCAGCTAATTTCAAATTCCCTTTGTCATCATGGTTTTCAGCCAAAAGTCTATAATAAATGGTCAGAAGATGAGCTGAGACTGAATGAATAGTGAGTGGTATTCATCAGCCAAACATAGAGTCCAGATCCAATTATATGTATTCATTAAGTGATAATGATATCATGGTCTTTAACTAGGAAGAAAAGAGTGTAATTGAATAATAACAGTTGTACAATCCCAGCGGAACACACTTTCCATCCCAGCACAGCGACCCTCGGGGATGATGCAGAATTGATGGAATTCTATTACTCTTTGATAGATTTATTATGAAGGGCTGAGTGGACTTGCTACTCCACTTTGTCACTCACACTAATCAGTATCGTAAGGCCCCGAGCGTGCAGGCTTTTGTATCCCTTTGACAAAGACAAGGTTAGGGGAGGATGACAGACACCCAGACCTTTACAAACCCATACCGCAGGATGAAATGGGCCAGCTGAGCTCTGAGCTGGGACAGAATTTTAATTTGTTTATCAATGGCTCACATGTGCAACACCATAAGGATATTTGTCAGAGGAGTAACACTGAAGCTAAACTCTTTTGTTTGGCAAGTGGAGCTTGGAAAAATATTTATTGAACTGTAAAAAACAGGGTAAATGAAAGGAAGGTGAAAAGTCTAAATGGAGTGGAAAATAACTTGCATTACTGTGCATAAAGTATGAGGAGGATGGGTATCTTTGTATATTTTTGTTTGTTCCTGTTGAAGGAAATTTGCTCACAAACTGCAGTCTGATCTCTCCTTGATTTAGATTCTGGGGGGGACTCAGACAAAACACAAGTGGGCAAAATGAATTTCAAGTGTTGCTTTTTATTGCTGTTTATTTATAAGAAGCTTCCAGTTCAGGCAGATGGATTGCTCTCCTGCTTTTTCACTATTAAAAAAACCCAGCAAAGTAAATAAAATACCCTGGCCTTAAAAGCTGGAACTTGTAAATACAGTCTTGGATTTATAAAAACAATCTTGTATGTGTTCAAGCGTGGCTGTTTCTCCTATCCATCGTTCCCATTCAAATGCAGGCAATGGGCTCTGTCAGCGTGGTCAGCAGCTATCAGAGCCCTCTGGATTCAGGGAAACAGACAATTTGTTGTGCTTCTGATCCCAACAGGAGCTGCAACCAACATTGGCATAAACAAGGCAGTGCATAGGAGCCCGCTGCCAGGGTTTGTTTTTTGTCAGTGTTGTTGAATGATAGATATTTCCATCCTTTTCTTCTCTCTGAATTGCTTTCCCTCGGCTTTTTTTAGAGTGGCATTCTGCATTCTAAGAGGCACTTGACAATTCAGTGTCTGGGTTCAGCGTCCTTGTCCATAAAAACAAATAAGTTGAGTGGTGCTGTGTCCTGTGTGGAATTGCCACGCCAGTGTCCCTGGTTGGGATTTGTGTCAGAGGCAGCACAGTCAGCTGTGACCACAGCGATTGCCAGAGCTGGCGTTCACTGTGAGCAAAGAGGAGCAAGGATACCAGTGACCAGAGCAGAAAACATTTAGGACAACCTCGGTTTCCCACATTTTGTACCGTGGATTCTCTCTGTAGGGCTCTTCTCCCACAGAAGCTCTTTTTTTCCCCCCTCTCCAGCCAGAGGCATAATTGCAGGGAGGTGGCCGTGGAGCTCGGTGGCCCTGCTGGGAACATCAGAACTGGCAGCTCAAGGTGCATCTGGAGCCTGGCAGGACCCGCCCACGCTGGTTGTTACCTCGCCAACAAAATCGGTGAAGGGAAGATGACCCGGCTCTGACCATACGCAGCAATCACAGCACAGAGCTGCTGCCTGCCCGGTACTTGGCTCCGGTGCCCAGGCACAAGCCTCACACCGGATCAGCACGGCGACTGAGTGGTTTATGTTTTGTCTCTCTTCTTCCCTCTGTATAAGTGATTCTGAGGCCAGGCACTGGATCCTTGCTCTCTTCCAGGACCTGCCACATCCATAAACTCCGTGCTTACTGGGGTTCACTGAATTTATTTGGTTAAGGTGCCGGGGAGTGAGTGAATATTTCAGAACCGAAAATGACTGTGCCACAAATCAGCCCCCCGTGACAACAGCCCTTCCCTTGCACAGCACAGCCTTGTGTCTGCTTTGGGGTAGGAGGATGACAGCTTTCCCTTACAGGCACTTTTTTTACTTCTTCATCTTGCACAGTCATGGGCACGGTGAACAGATGGCAGCGTTTTGCATCTGTTTTGCAAGAGGAAGCCCTGAAAATTCTGTAAATGGAGCACAAGGAGGGTAATCCTTTTCAGTGCCAAGTGCTGTGATGACAGCATGGAATCTCACAGGCCTCCCTTGCCTCTCCCAGGGGCTGCCACAACTGCCTGGGAACAGGCACCTCCAGCCCGGCTCTGCTTTGCTGCCCTTCCTCGGCACGTGGAGATCAACAGGCGCGCTCAGGTGCCGGGGCTGCGAGCAGCACCGCTCCCTGGGGACTGTCCCCGCAGAGCAGATGTCACCAGCAGCCTTGTGCTGCCTGCTCAGGGTACCCCTCGGTGTCTGCCCCGAGAGCCGAGCACCCCGCACAGCTCAGCGCCTCCAGCCAGGCGGTCACGGGCGGAGCAGGCCAAGGACCCCGTGTGGGCAGGGAATGGTTGGAGCTGGGCGGTCTGAGCAGCGGGAGTGGCACAGCGTCCTTCACCCCCAACGCCTTCGGCACAGGGGGCCAGGAGCAGGTCCCGCTGAGCGGGCAGTTCACTCTGCTGCCAGGAGGAGGCCATGGGTTGGCTCTCTTGGCATTTACACCCCCCGGGGTCAGTGGAGCTCCCCTGATACTGCTGGAGATGAAGGCAGAATCAGCCCCCCATGATTTTCAGAGGTTTCATCCCAGGCAGAATTCATCTCTGGATACAGATGTGCTCAACAGACAGGCCAACAGGGGTCGTTCAGCTGGATGATCTTTCATAGCAGATACCAAAATAATGATTTTTTTGGACCAGATATTTTGTTATAGACGACATCAAGCTCCTTGAGGAGCAAGGATTCGTGTTCCTAGGAGAGTGCAGCAGTAGGGAACAGCCTGTTCCTTTGGGATCTCCACAGGGCTATAATGGAGGAGCCCCAGCCCTGCTGGTGTGGCTGGTCCAGGCTCCTCGTGCTGCAGCTGAGTGAGGTGGATATCTGCAGTTCTGCCAGCAAAATGGTGTGGAACCTGTTCCTGTGCTTGTCCTGGGATTTACTTCCCACCAGACAGTACAGTGTACACTAGCTGACTTATCTGTGAACCATGGAAACATTTTGAAAAGGTAAAGCAGACAGTACACTGAAGAATCATTTGTCACAAGTAATTGCAGGCAGTCAGAAAGAGCAGGGGGAGTATATGAATCATGACGTAAAAACAGTGAAGGGCAGGCATTTAGTCTGGTCTGTGGCTATAAGTGCAGTGACACAGGTTAGTCCTGGCATGATATACAAATGTTATGTGCAGAGGGACAAGTACAATGAATAAAGAATCCCCGTTTTCTCATTATCTCATGCAGCAGAGAGGTTTTTTACTTCACACATAACTCATAACTTTTAGTAGGCAGGAGATGGCTACATTGAATTAGTGGGAACATTTTGTTTCCTGAATTTAAATATTCTCCCTGTGACAATTTATTTCTAGTGTAAAATCCTGGTAGGATGCAGAGAGACAGAGAAATTAGCCCGAGCAGCCATTTCAGCTGGCCAGGGCTGGGGCTGGGCACCACAGACCCACCACCACCAGAGTCTGGCAGCTTGACTGTGGCAATCCTGACAGAGCATCAGGGAAAAATATTGATCAGGTTTGGCAATTTCCTGTGCCATAAACAGGGGAAGAGCTCTAAATAAAGAGCATTAGGGGAAAAAAAATAGTGCAAAGAATTAGAAACAAACAAGACAACGCTTTATTTTTTTTACACTTTCACTTCACAAATGGGTGTTTCCATTCTGAAATATTAAGAATAACAAAATCCATGCAACTTAAATAAGGAGAGAGGTATTCTTGGATCTAGAGGGAAACCTATCATTGGAAAGGGAACAGCTGAGTGAGTAATCATGTCCAACGCTATTGCTTATGAATTTGTTATAAAGGTAGACAGGAGTGGGAACTTCTTAGGTCTGCTTCAGGAATTTATTATTTATGAGCAAACACATGCATGATACATAATAACTTTTAGTCATTCTGTAATTCTCTGCACTCAGACATCTCAAAATTATCTGGAAATGCAGGTAGAGTTATTAGCTCCTTTTCAGAGGCTGGCCAGCAGCTGTCCATGAGGAATGGCTGGGTTGAGGTGCAAATGTAGGATCTCGGAGTTCCAGTGCAGAACTGCACAAAACATCTGTGAGTGGGGGATAAATTGACTTCTCTCACTCTGGTTTTGCATCAAGGTAACTCAAGGGGTTGGCACTTTTTGGTGCACAGCCCAATTCAGATTTAATCAAAGGAGTTATCACTGTTGCTTCTCCCCCATAAAAAGGTGACGGACAGTTTTCAGCCAAAAATGTTTACATAATCATGTGAATAACAAGAAATATTTTAAAGTATCCACAACCGATCAAAAATCAATGGTGTTGGGTAGTGGAATAAGAAATTAATGGCTGGGCTTGATGATGGAGCAGTCCATGAGCTTTCCCCTTTCTGCTGACAGCCACTTGTACAAATTATTCTTGTAAATGAGCAGCCCAAGTTCTCATTTTCAAAGGAAAATGGGAGGGAAAAAAGTTCTCAGAAAGTTGAAATATCCTGGTTTGACATTTTCAGAGCAAAAAGTGGAAATTTCAAATGTTGAAATTACTTTTCATTTCAAATATTGAAATTCTGTATTATATTTGAACGTTGTTAAGAGATAAAAAGGTCAAATTCTAAAAGGCCATGTTAGAATTATTGTTTCAATTTTGCACGGAAACTATTTCCCATGTTGTACAAATTTTCCTTCATTGAAAATTTCAGGTTTCATTTCTGATGGTAACAAAGACAAATGTTCAAACTTCAAAATCCCCTGCTCAGCTCTTCTCCCTCTTTCCTCAGAGTGGTTCTCAGCCTGAGTTGTGAGAAGCCCAGTGGAATCAGCCAGGAAATTTTAGGAACCAAAAAAATGTTCTTAAACCAAGCCATGAATTACCCTTTTTTTTTGGAATTCACAAACAGAATCAGTGAATTAGAACTTTCTGTTGATAGATAAAATAATAAATAAATAAATCCTAAGCTTTAATAAGTCAGAGAAGAAAAAAAAAAGAAGAGTCCCCATTTTTCCTCAATTTTTTTTCTATATAAAGAAAAACAAAATTAGGAACTAAGGATTTTTATGGATATATCTGTGTATGTTTATTTTCTAAAGGGGAGCTGCTTTACTCTATTACCAGGCTTCCATTTCCAGTCTTGAGATTACACACGTCAGTTCCTCCAGTTGTACCTCCTGTCCATTTTGCCTGGAATTGTCTGTCATCTCACCTGTCCTCTCTCATGAAATGTGGATTTTCCTGGCTCTGATCTTTGCTGTAATTGGGTTATTGTCAGTTATTTCTCTCTTGGCTTACTGTGGTGGGGCAAATCTGCAAAAGGCCCCAACTCTGAACTTGGGTGGAACTGAAATCTCACCTTCATCTGGGGCTGAATTCAGCACAAAATTCCGTAATCCATCAGGTTTTTTCCCTCCTCCTCCATGCCGTGTTTCTCCTTTGTCAAGCAGTTGCGGCAGCTCCCTCTGAAGTGAAGGCTCGAGCTCCAAATCTTACTGTTTTACAAGGGAAAAGAGATTTGGAATGTCAGGTCTTTTTCAGCCTTAACAATAACATCACTGCCAGCAACTCTATAACAAGGACTGTTATACTCCCACTCCTACTTAGTGGCAGAAATTGGGCTGCTTTATGTTCCTGCTCAGACGTTTCCATTCATCTCTGCCTTGCTTTTAATGGCCCAATCTGTACCGCTCTCGTTAGTCAGTGTTTACATTCATGGTCCATTTGGGTGGAACGATTTCTCACCTGAGAGCTGCACAGCCGCTCTTCTGCCCGCGGTTTGTGCGCTGAGTGCGTTTTGTGCCGAATTTGGCTTATGGGTGGCCTCGTGTTTTAAGGGTTGGGTGCTGTTGTGGCACTCCCTGTCACCCGAGTGCACTTTGCCCTCCAGGATTCTCTCCCTTCTTGCCCTTCAGAGAGAATTCTGTGAGTAATTTAGACACATAAATAGATGAAGGTTATTCTGGGTGTCAGATCATCCTGGTTTTGCAGGATTCTATGAGAAATTTGGGAAATAGGTGGGAAAAAAAAAAAAGAAAAAGGGATGACAAATGACTTTTTGAGCTTATTATAATGTATCAAATGGGATAATCTCAATTGGTTTGGGCATGGTGCTAATAATGCCAAGGTTGTGGGGTCTCTACAGGACATTCACTTAGGAGTTGAACTCGAGATCCTTGTGGGTTCTTCCAGCCCAGAATATTCTGTGAACTTTCATTTCCAGGGGCTGCCAAAAACACTCCTTCCTTTTCGTCTGTGGAGTTTTCCAGCCTCAGACAAAACTGAAGAAACAAGTTAATATTTTTATTGCCGACAAATAACCCATCAGAGGTGATTTTTGAAGACAATCAGGACACACTGATTTACCCACCAAAGGGTGTCTGAATCAGGCACCTGCAACATGCAGGTGTCACTGTAAAAGTTGAGCAACTGAGACCATTTTATTTCAGTTAAAATCTTAGTGAACAGCTGTTAATTCAAAATTATTTGGGTTTAGATTTTATTTGATGTTATTTATTTTTGGGGGGGTAATTTGGCTGGTTTTTTAATTGAAAATGGTTTAAATAGTGCATCTCAGCTGCTGATTTAATTTAAATTTAATAAGAGTTATTCTAGAATAATTAGATACCAAAGGACTATTAAGAACGTTTTTAAATTTAACAGTGGTACTGCACACTGATAAACACACGCTTAATAACCGATTGATCTTTAATCACACAGCATTTTTGTGAAACTTCCATTAAGTGTGATTCAGATATAATTTAAAGTGAATCAAAGAGATACTCAGATATCTATTACTGTAGAACAGCAATTTATCTTGCCAATGCATTCTGGGGAACAGAGAGGCTTTGCTACATCTATGATCAGCACTTCACATGTTTAATTTTCTACTCACCATGTCCTTTAAGTGGCTTTACTATGCAGATAAATGATAATAATGATGTTCTATTTTTCCATGAAGGGTTTGGATACCAAATATCAGCTTGTAAACTGTCTGCAGCTCCAGACCTCAAGTCCATGAACAAATCCCAACTCCAGTTAAGAGCTTGAAGCACAGGCCCAGTTTTTAGGGAGCTGTTGAGGTATTTGTGAGGGGCAGCTTGAAGGTACAGAGCAGAATTTCTCAGCCAGCAAAAGGGTCACAAAAGACAATCAAGGAGATCTGAAAACTGAGAATATTATTATAGTCTGAGGAAAAACCTCCTCTTAGCCTTCTGTTCTCTCATCCTGCATGCTTCAGTATTCCCTGCCAGTTTTGTAAATCCATGTACAGACACCTTGCACGAAGCCCCTGTTGTTACCTTGGGACAACCTCACCTCCTGTGAGGTTTTTTATGCAGCATAAACCTCCCCAGGACAGAACTGGTGTAAATGTCTCAGTGTGTGTATAATTCAACCTTGCAGCCAGCAAGTGTTGGTGTTAGAATCTCTTGCCATAGGGTCAAGGCATTGGGATGTTTTTAAGAACCCCTGGATCTGAATTCCTGTGACTTTCAATCATCTCAGGATCAGAGGGGCTGCTCCAAAGGGAGCAGCTCTGCGTTGTGGTCGCTCTTTCCTCAGCCTTCAGCTCTGAGAGCACAACTGCTGCTGTAACGAGCCATTAACCAGCTCAGTCAGAAGAGCCTCCTCCAAAGATCCTGCTACTAAAACTGGTTAGGCTAAAACTGGTTAGGCTGATCAAATCATAAGCCAGGTCTGCACTAACCAGTGCCTGCCTGGGCAGTTGTGTTGGTTGCTGCAAGGGGCTGAATCTCCCGCGGGTGCTGTGGGAGCAGGGAAGGGATCCTGTGCCAAATCACCCTCCCAACAGCATCCTCACCCCTTCCTTCTGCACAACACAGAGCAAATATCCCGATCTCAGCGTGTCACGCGGCCTGGATGGTGTTTATCCTGCTCATACACTGCTGCCTGAAGGCTCCATCCATTTATCCCAACCCAAACTGGGGTTCCCTGTGCCAGGCTGTTCCTGAAGTGAAGGGGTAGCTCGTGTCCTGTCCTGCATTGTCAGACATTATGAAGAGGGAATGTTAGGGACAACAAAGTGTTTGTTGTTCTAGAACTGGGAGGGTCGCTGAACTGCAGCAAGGGAAATTTGGAAGGTTTTAGCCTGTTTTGAAAATGAATTTACACATGACAAATGGTGACATTTATAAGCTGTTGGAAAGGGCCCTAAAATGAAGAGAAAAGAGGTCAAAAACATGAAGAAAGAGATCAGGAGGAAAGATATGAATAGCAAACCCCTCCCTGCAATGCAGAGCAGTAATACAAGACAGCCAAGAACATTCCCATTGGTGGATTGTTTTTTGCTCTGACCCTTCTCAGAACATTTCATTCAGTTCTGCTGCTTCACAAAACTCTCTTGTCACACAGCAAAAAAGGCAAAGGTCTCTAGAGCAAAACCTCACAGCTCAAGGTGAAGCTCTGCCTTCAGAGGGTTCCTCTGGCTCACCAAGACTCCTCAGCTTCATGTGGAAAACCAGTACAGGCTCAACAAGAGCACCAAGGGATGCACAAGGAGCTGACACCCCATAAACAGAATTTGGCCTCTCAGGTTTGGTGTTTTTATATCTAAGCCTTTGGTCTGAGAACCACCAACATCCAGTGAACATTCAGGTTTTGCAGCATCACTTTTCAGGAGGGTATTATTGAAATTTCATTGAAATCTAGGCATTGTTAATAGTTATTTAGTACAATATTTAATTTTTTTTTTTTTTTTTTTTTTTTTACTTTAACAAAAGCATTTCAGATAGAACTGGCAACCTGATTGTGATTGGAGAAGGGGCACTTCTGAGTCAGGGTAGTCAGTACCTTCCTTTCTGCAGCTCTCCTGCCCTGATGTCCTGTAGAAATGCAAATAACCACCATACATGTGACATGTGAGAGCTTGAAGTGTGAAATCAAGGCCTTGAAAACCTGGGGGACTACCTTTTGCTTCTGTTTTAGACAGCCCTGGCATCTTGGCTGTGACTGGATTATTACTTTCCCTCTTGCTGCATTCTTGCTGAGGTCTCAGTGAAATACATTTTTCACTTTCCCTTCGGAATAGCTGACACTATTGTGGTATCACAGTGTGCTGCTAAATAGCTGCTTCCTGCTCTCTGTGTGGGGCAGTATTTCTCAGGAATCCCAAATAAACCTTCAAGGAGAGAATGCTGCCTAATGTCAAATTATCATTAAGAATACGGATCTGGAGAGCCCATTAATAATATCATAAACTGTCAATGTTATGCCTGAGATCCTTTAAAGTATAAAACAAATCCTTTCACCAAGGGAAATCACTCTCTGGCACATGAACTGGCTGCGGCCAGAGAACCATATCCCACAGTATTTTGTTGTTCTCAAGTGGATCCTATTTCCTCAGAGATTTGAGTGTGGTCTAAATGGCAACTTTCTGTAGTTTCCAAGACCTATGACATTTCCTTCTCCCGCTTTATTTTAACACCTCCAGTAAATCATGGTCTGTTTGTGCCTGGGAGTGTTACAGCCGTGGGGTTTGTGAGCACAGCAAAACTTCCTTCACTGCTGCTTAGCACAGATGGAAGCAGGAGCAATCCAGAGCGTGTCAAGCATCCCTCTCTCTCATGCATGGATAAACTTAATAAGGCAAACTTGTTGTTGAGGGGAGGCACTCAACTGATTCCAGAAACAATTAGGAATTACACCAAACAAATAAGCCTTGGTGATTTGAGTTACTTGGGTGATCCACCTGGTTCATCTGCTAAAAAAAATATTTCCCTTAGTTACAGACTTGTTATTATCTCAGAGCTGGAGCAAAAGCTTGCAGAATTCATTCTCTTTATTCATTTGAAGTGTTACAATAGATGCTCATAACTACAGTAGGACTGTTGGGAGATGTGGGTCAGGGGTATGAAAATCAACAGAGAGTTTGGATGCCCAGATGCAGAAGTCCAAAGAAGACCCTGAATTTTGCCACAAAGTGCCAAGCTCTTTCTCTGAAAGGTAAATTTTAGTGGTGCAGGGTGATACTGTGATTTGGCTGTTAGCCAAACTGGCTACTACTCTTTATTCTTCTCTAAAATCAGTTTTCCAAGCTCTTTATGGGTTACTGCTGCATGAAATGTGATCAGTGCCCAAAGCAGAAAGAGAAATTTGGAGTCATTTTTGCTTTGTGATCACAGAAGTCACCCTGGCTGTATGTTCTGTTATTAGATCACACCTGCAGTTTTATAAGAGATAAGACAATGGATTATGTAGTTAATTTTTGTTAAATATATATTGTATTAATGTATATACAAGACAAAGGAAGGGCAAATGAAAACCCTGTTGTCTGGCCAACAGAATTCTGCTGCCAACTCTTGTGAGTATTGCTTGAGAAACCAGAGACCTAAAATGATGTTACACAGCCATAATTCAACTTTAATCTACTTTAGAGAATCAAGCCAGTTGATTTTATATTACAGGAAAATACCTCCCCACCCAACATTCAAAGGATATTGCTGTGACAGAGTCCTATAGGAAAAAAAAAAAGGAGATAATGATTTTAATTATGTTATCTCTAAGTGCTGTTGTGCTGTGCTGTAATATAAAATGGAGCTAAATTAGAGTTGTTTGAAGCAAACTTAATTCTGGTAGTCTTGAATGGGCGTGTTGGAGTCAATGATTTTAAAGCTGATTTTATTATCTCTGTGATTTCCTGGCTGTTAAACAGACAAACTGGGTCCGAGTGGAGAAATCCTGTATGAGACACTGTACAACTACATCTTGTTTGTCCAAAGAGCTGCTGCCTTTGGGTTCCCCACAGTGACTTGGAATTTGAGTTCATGGACATGAGTCACACTTGCCACGGGATTTCACAGATTCTTTCTGCAAGCAGAGCAATTGTGACTCTCAAGAAGCCTGGATTCCCTCATGTTTCAAACTACGGTCAGTCTTTTTCCCTGTTTTCTCATTCCAGTCCTGACCACTTCTCTACTTTAGGTTTTCTTCCTGGATCAGTCTCTCCCAAACATTTCTTGCTTCTAATCCACTGCTCCCTCCTTCCCCACTCTGCGTTGTCCCATCTCTTTGTCCTTACGTGGAAATTTCCTCTAATTCAATCTCAGTTTCTCTCTAAACCTCATCATCTGAGCTAATAAAGTTCCTCATCATCTCTCAGTCCCCCCCTAATTTCCCACCTGTTTCTTCCAGTCTTGCATTCCCTGGGCCACTCCTTTCTGCCATCTCCTCCAAGACTTTCCCCAGCTCTCTGTCCCCGTCTCTACTGCTCCATGGTGCCTCTCTCTTCCAGCCACGGCTTTGGTCCCCTGGGTGTATCCCTGCTTTTCCTGCCTGGCTGCTGGGAAGCAAATAATTGATGGTGGTGGAAGGAGAGAGTGAAACTTCTTAGAACTGACTCCATGAAAGTGGATCTCAGCTCTTCAGGGTGTCTTTTTATTTCTGTGCTTTAGTGTTGACCTGGCATCAAACATTTAATGTTTCTGACCTCTAAACACAGTTCAGGAGAGGGTAAAAACGCGACGGTGTCAACGGTGGGGAGAAGGTTTGGAGGAGATGCCTCCCCCGGGCCGGAGCTGTGATCTGGGCGCTAACCAGGAGGTGGGGATATTCCATGGGAGGATGGAGCAGGGAATCCGCGCGGGGACCCCGCTCAGAGCTGCTGCTGCTGCGCAGCTTCATCGAGGAACAGGGAGGGGAAAACAGAGGCCAGAGCGGGCAGCAAGGTGAGACAATCCCCAGTCTCTTCACAGCTCTTTTCTTTCCCTTTTTTCCTGGCTTAAAACTTTGGGTTGCCGGGCAATGGATAATTAATTATGTGGCTTTGCAAAAGTGCCTGTAGAAAAGGATGCCAAGGTCTGTAGGAGTCAGCAGTGCCACCAGGACCAGGATTTCTCAAGGCCTGAGGGCTTCTGTCACCACTGCAATGTCTGCAGTGGTGCTGAGCCTTTCTCTAGAGCCACATCCAAAGCTGTGGGTTCAACCAGTGTGTTGGATTCCCTTTTTCCAACTGCAAGGATCCAGCAGTGCACCTGCATGGTGTGCCCTCTTTCAGCCTTGAAGGGATCCTACCAGGAAGCCAGAGAGGGATTCTCACCTGGGTCTGTAATGACTGGACAGGGAGTAATGGGTACAAATTGAAAAAGAGGAATTTAAGCTAGATATTAGAAGGAAATTCCTTACTGTGAGAGTAGAAGAGGTTGCCCAGTGGAAGCCTCATCTCTGGCAGTGTTCAAAGCTGGATAAAGGCTTGAGCAACCTGGGAGGTGTCCCCACTCATGGCAGGGGGGTTGGGATTGGATGATATTTAATGTCCATCCCAACCCTTTAACATTCTATGATCCCATGGATTTGTGGATCAAACCATCACTGAACACCCTCATGGGTCAGCCCATAACCAGCTGAGGGCTGCCAAACTGGCCCAGCTCAGCAGGGGCTGCGGGTGGGTGTGCTGGGGAGGCAGCCTGCCCTGCTGGAGGTTACACCGTGCCCCACTGGAGGTTACACCCTGCCCTGCTGGAGGTTACACCGTGCCCTGCAGCACTGATAAAATATGCAGGAGGTGTCTGCTGTGTCCAGGGATGTGCTCCATGGAGACACAGTGATTGGAACCATTCCCACAGCAACCAGAATGCCAAGTACCCCTTTGCTCCGTGGGCTCCTTTACCAACCAGATCCATTAAAGCCAAATAGAGCCCAATTCCAAGGCAGCTCACCCCCAGCAACAATTCAGAGAACACATGGGATGAAAAAATAATGTAGCTAAAAAGTCATAAAAATGAAGCCTATTTGATTAGATCCAAACCAGTGGTATCAACTGATTTTGCTCATTTAACCTGTCTCCTGATCGCAGTACAGCCATCATTTAGCTGCAGGGTGGATGTGTTCATACTGAACTATTAATCTGTTTCAAAATGCCATAACATTTCCATGAAGAACTTCCTAATTTTTTTTTTCAGAAATTAAATGTCTGTTTAAAGTTCATTCCCTCCTGCTGCAACTAATTGAAATGAGATTTGGTTTATCTTTATGACATGAAAATGAGATTGAGTTTCATAATAATAACAATAATGATAACTCTATAGATTTTAGGACTAGCAGTTAATAATTATAGTAATATGTGGAGATTAGAAAAGAGTAATGCAGCATAAACAGTCCATTGTTATTTGTTGAGATATGGGATTAGGTATCAGTTCACACCGTTTTTCTGATTTTGTATCTGTTTTCAGTTCTCATTGAATTTCAGACTAGTGCATTAATTAATTTCACCCCAGTATCTGGTAATTTAAGTAACCTTTTGTGAACTAGTGCTCAGTCTAAGCCTTTCTGAACACGGATTTTTAAAAGGCAAGATTCTTGAAAAGCAAAAAGCTGTGGAACATAAACATTAATCAGCCACGTGTCACCTCCCCTCTCCTGGGGGTAAATGATCAGGAACTGGCCTTGTGGGTGACTGGAGCACTCTGAGGGTGAACCTGAAGTCCATCATCCCCAGCTGGTGCCCCGGGCTCGGGGAGGGATGGAAAGGATCCTGCCTTGCCCAGACTCTGCCTGGTGGTTTGTGTGCCACGACAGGAATCCTGGGGGCACTTCCCAGTTCTCCTTCAGGAAGGGTTTCTAATCCAAAATCTTTCAAACCTGTGCAAGCACTGGTAGAATGAGCCCCCTTGAGAATCTCAGTGATTGTGTTATGCCAAAATCCACCGCTGGAGAGGAGCAGATGGTTCCAGAAATGTCTTTCCATATCTGTATTGTATGTGCTGTGTCTATAGGTGTATATATCTACATACATGTCTAGGTATAAAATGTATTTTAGTGATCACTCAAAATTGTTTTTGTCATCCTTTGAACAATCCTAGAAGTTGTTTAACCATTATAATTTTGGTTATTTTGCAGCTAACGCTGCTTATTAAAAGGGCAATGATTTGAGGAAGAAAAGCAGCAATATAGCCCTAAAATTAAAGGGCATATTCCAGAGGAGAGCTGTGTGTTCATTTTCCTCATGACAGTTTTCCCTTTTATTTTGTTTTACCTACTTTGGTTGTTTTTATTCACTGAAATTTCAAATCATGTGTGGAAAACTTCCATATACGGAAAAATACTTCCATATACTCGAATCATATTGCCTTTATCCATGATGAGATTTACCTTATAATATAAATAACCCATTGATTGCAAAGGGCTTTCTGGGGAAGAAAGACAATATTTATTGCCAGTCTACAAAAATCTGGTCCATATTGCTTTGAATTGTAACATCTTCTTATGATAGGAGTCCAAGAAACCAAGGAGCCAGCAAGCACAGCCCCTGGGTTTGTGTTTTAAATTATTTATATTTTCTGTAGAAGACATGGGAGAAAATCTGGCCAGTAAGTTTGAGACTCCTGACACTTCAGGAAGTTCACATTTCTCAACCAAAATAGGAGCTAAAAAATCATCTTACAGCCCTCCATCCACAGTGGGTGCAGAGCAGAGATGGTAAAAGCTCTCAGCACGTTTAGATTTAGGACCTTTTTACCTTTGGGACATCCCCCCACGCCCCTGTGTGTCTCAGAGGAGGAAGGCTGAAGGTTTTTGATGGGGATGGGGATGAGCTGGCCAGGAATGCTGCCCGTGTGGTGCGGGCACGATGGGTCGGGGAGGAAGGGAATTGTTGTCTTTGGACGTGGGGTCCAAAGGGGGACTCAGCTGAGCCCTTTTGGGTGGGAATGGAAGGAATTAGTTGACACAAAGGACAATTGGCTATGATGGCTTTTTCGGATGGTTATGTTTTATTGTGTAAATGCATGTTTATCAGCTTTTTTAAAATGCAGATGAAACACCTAGCACTGCATTAAACCTGGGGAGGAAAACACCTCATTGACTCAACAAACCTCTGCCCCTTCCTTTGAGCTGATGAGTTCCCTTGTGCCCAAAGGTGTTTGGACAGCGTTTAATGTGAGTATTGCATAACCAAGCAGGCAGCGATGCTGCTGGCAGAGCTGGGCCATCAGAGGGGATGCAGGACAAACAGCACCTGAGGATGTAGACCCAAAGATGGCCCCTGCTGCTGTGCACTGGTTTCAGGGTGGGAAACCAATCCACTGTTTAATAGGAACTGCTGCCCTCCAAACTGTGGGAGTTGGATTTTGTCTGTGCAAGTTCACTGACTTTAGTGGGACCAAGAAGTTTCAGCAGAATAAAGTTTTGCTTGAGAGAGTCTTTTACACATCCTGTTCTGCTTCCAGAGCTGCAATCTATCTGCTCTGGCTTTTCCTGCTGACTCATGGCAGGTTCAGTGAAGAAAAACTCTGTTTCTTCATTACCCCTGTGATTACCTTATAGCATGGACAGGTTGGCTGCAATCCCCCCTCAGGGTGGTGCAAATGAGAAATGACTCCACTGCGGGGATTGGATGGAGAGACACTTCACACCTGTACCAGTGGGGGAAAAAAACCATTAATGCCATTTGCCAAATCACAGAATGCTTTGGGTTGGAAGGGACCATGAAGTTCCACACCCTGCCATGGGCAGGGTTCACCTCCCACCATCCCAGGTTTCTCTAAGCCCTGTCCAAACTGGCCTGAAAGACTCTCAGGGATGGCAATTGTTGTCCTGAAGGACAGAAATTAGCAGTAAGGAGTTAAAAAAGGTTTTTAATAAGCAAATAGATAATTTGTTCTTTGCAGCTTAGTTACTAAATAATGAAGATGATTTTAGCAGTTTGCCGGCTGAAGAATCAGGTCCAAATATTCCTCTTAAACGCCCCAGTTTAAGGGAATCAGAAGTGCTGTGCCTTCTTCACACCATTCCACAGCTTCTGTCAGCACTGCTTCCTGGAACATCCTCTTTCTGAGAATCGTGCCCAGTACCTTTCTGAATGCCTAAAAAGAGTTTTTTTCTCTCTTTAAACCTTTCACCCTCATCATCCCAGGAAGTTTTGCAGGACATGAGATTAAAATACTCTTGGAGACCTTCAAGTGGCCAGGCTGGTTCGTGTGGCAGCACATGGGGACTGCTCTGTCCCCTCCAGCCCCCCTTCCACACGGGGCTCTCACATGGAGGGAGCACAATCAATAGGCCACAAGGGCAGCCCCAGAATACATTTCCAAAGACACGTTCTTGGCTGTCTTCACAATAGGAGCTGTAATGACAGTGCTGACATGGAGTGGCACTGAAAGATTTCTGTAATAGGGCTGGTCAATTTTTTATTTTTTTTTTCTGTGTTTAAAGGAAAATGAGGTTTTCTGCTATGAATATTTTTCGTGACAGGTGCCCACTTTCCTCTGAGCATGACAGTGTCTTGTTAAAACACAACACTTCCAAAGTGATGTGTTTAATTTGAAAAGGAATGTTTTTCATTTTGTGTTACCTGACAAGATGAAGGAATTTTTCCAAGAGAAGACACTGATGTAGATAGCAAAAAAAAAAAAAGACATAATTTTCTAAGGAAACAAATTACTGTTTTCTGTTTCACTCTGCCTTATACCCACACCTGTAGGGACACACTGAGATCCTGGGCGTCAGAGATAACAATTTTTTAAGTGATGTCACTTTTAGGGAGACTGTGTGTAAAAATGTATATTATTAAGCACAGGTAGTGCTGCCCTCCTGCAGATCAACGCTCAGGCCCAACTCAGTATCCTCTGTGAACTTAACTGAGGGTCCACTCGATCCCCTCATTGATAAAGATATTAAACAGGACTGAAAGTCTGTATTAAGTGTTTTTGGTATCTCCTGAAGAGAGAAAGTTTATTAGAAAAGGGGAAAATGGAGCCACTAGAATGACATCTGTCCCTAGTAGGTGATTTGATATTTATGAAAGGATTTGTTGAGACATGCGGCACTCAAACTATGTGGTAAGGCTTTCAAATAATGTTGAAACAGAGGAAATGTTAATCTTCATTATCTGAGGAGCCTGGCCTGGCCCTGTTACATGGTTTCTTGTCTCACAATTTAAATACATTTAGACATGTTAAAGCTGGAGGAGCTCGCATGGAGAAAGAAATCTCTTTGGTGGCATTGCAAATAATCATCCACTAAACCAGTACTTCTGGCACATATTTAATAAGCTTTTGATCAACATGCCCTGGAACCACTAAGAATTTCCGAAAGGACAAAAATCCCATTATTGTATCACGTTTTTAGTGCTGAGGTCCTCAAACATTCACTGAGATAAACATATTGTATCCTTTTAACACACAGTTGAATCACCATAAATGTTTTTAAAGGATGACACCCCGGATAATTCATTGGATTTTAATTTCTCTTGTGATGTTTCCCAGAAAAGGAGGCCTTTGTTTTTTTCCTAGTGAGCTGAGTGCAGGCAGGAGGATTCTTTGATTTAGTGGCAGTACCTCAGGAGGCATCGTGCGAGGTAGCCCTTGGGGATGAATACAGCACTTATCCCAGCCAGCAAACCATGTCCTGCTCGGCAACAACCTCTCTCTGACTGACAGGGAGAAACTTTTGATGTGCCAGCCCAAGGTGGGGCTCCCGGAGCTCCTGTCCCCTCCCGGTGCGGGGCGGTGTCCGGCGGAGCCGCGCCGACCCCGCGCCTCGGCAGCGCCACTTCAAACACGGCCTCATGAATAGGGGCTCCTCTGACCCTTGACCACGGGCAGCCTCGGAATTGGCAGACGGAGAATCAGAGTAATTTGTATCATTTCAATTAGTTACTAGCTGCATAACAGGGAGGTCATGACTTTTTTGGGGATGATTATTGCCCATGGCAACCGAACTTCAATGTACCATCAGTTTCCAAATACTTTCACTTAATAAATGTAAGTTCATAAACAAGGCCCGATTGTTGGGGACACAACAAAGCCAATTATCTGCGCTGCTGCCGAGGGAGCGGAAGATGACATAACTTTGTCGGCAAAATCCTTTTTATTAGCGACGAGAGAAAAAAAGTCCCTGATAAATGGCTTTAATAATGTTGGCTGAATGAGCGGTATTGATCTTTGGCTATGTAAAATGGCGAGGAAAGGCAAGTTTATATAAGAGCACTGTTGTTGTACTATTGAGAGCAGGCCGGTTTTGTTCCACAGTTTGTTCTATGCACCAAAATTCTGAAATTCTAAAATCAATGTTGCCATTGTTGGGCCAAAACAGCACACCCTTACCACAGACAATGCAAAGAATTTCAAAATATAGATAGCTCCCTGATACATACAGATCGGATTGTAAGAAACATTGGGTTGTTTTTCCTTTCTGAAGAAAGGGCAGCTTGTTCCAGGGTGCAGACAATGGTGTGTCTACATGCCTGTGAAACTTCATGAACCCAGTGCAATAATTCAAGCCTTTGATTTGAAAAATGTTTTGTATGTCTTCCTCCACATCTGCAAATACCTCCACTTTCCCTTGATGCCAGCCAAGAGTTGTTAGCAGGCGAATGTTTTCCACTTGAGGAAGGGGAAAAAAAAAAAAAGTTAGGCACGTACATAAGTTTTGCTATTTGGCTTTTGTTTTTTGAATTAAAATAAAGGTTTCCTTCTTTCATGTCACAATCTATTAGCCACTGGGATACCTGGTATCACAGTTCTTTCCCCTTCACCCCTGCATTTGTAGCAGATTTGACGGTGTGTGGAAACCAACACAGGCACTGCGCTGTGACTGCGTCACCTGCAATCAGCCGGAGATGCTGCTGAGATTAATCATGACAGTAGGCAATATTTCCAACATTATTAGAAGAGAAACCTAATATTTTGGGACATCAGGGATCTCTGAGCTGTTGTCCATCAAACTGAGAACCTTCATTTTCTACTCCTTGGATGGGTAACCTTAAGTTTTAACCATTTCACAGGCGGGCAGGTTCACACACACAAACACAGGCGCACTGTGCCACATGCAGGGAGTGAATCCTGAGCACTCTTTGGAGCTGCTCTCAGACACTTGCACAAACAGGGGCACCGTGGTCAGACCAAGCCTCTCTCTCCTTTTTAAGCTGTAGTGAGCTGCTGTTGACTGCCTTAACTCAGCCTTTGGGTTATTTGTTTATAAACCCGTGGGCATTTGCAAGACAGAAATCCAGGCACTGGTGTTTGGCAGATGTCTGTCCATTCCGCTGCATGGCTGCTAAGGGGAATTAATTCACCTTAGTGATGGTCTCTAAAATGCAATTTTAATGAATCATATCTAAAGAACACCTAAAGTTTGGGGTTTTAGGTTGTACAAAAAACCCACTACAATGTTTAATGACTCTGCATGAGCTGTTTGGACTGCATCATTTTGAAGGATAGAGTTAATGCAGCTTTTGTCTGAGGCTGGAGCAGTGCAATATCCACGTTAATGGGCTGGGAATTTTCATCACAGTTTTACTTTTTTCTTGCAGCTGTTGGTTGTAGGTCAGTGACATAAATTTTATTTAAGGCTTCATCCTGCAAAACTTTATTATGGATGGTAGAGATTATTGTCAGTGATGCTGGGCACTGCAACCTTTCACGCTAAGGGCTTGCAGGGTCAAGCTGTGCTCTATTTGCAGGAGTAAGCAGTGCCTCGGGTTAAAAGATACGGGGGATCTGGCTCCTACACTTTGGGAAAATCTCTGAGACCACGCACAGCACTAGGCACATTTAGTTCCTCATGAATGCAGTGGGAGTTGAAGGCACTCAGCACCTTCTGGGATTTGGCCCAGAATAATTGTTTTCAAATGGGACTGCAATATTTGATTTTAGTTTTGAAACAACTGCAGTCCTCAGTCAGAAGGGAAGGCTGACATTGTTATGAAAAAAAGAAAAAAAAAGAATCAGGGATTTGGTCCTCCCCCAGCAGAGAGCCTGAACAATTGTCCTTTGATTTAGAAAGAAAGCTCGGAGCACAAGTGAGCTGGACACTGCAGATCTGAGATGGATTTGCATGTTTACTTTCAGTCTGTGCCTGAGAAGCTGGTGGGAAGGAATCTCTTTTAAAATCACCACACCTTCAGCAGAACTGCTCTGCAGAACGATTTGGGACCTCCTCTCTACACCTCACTGCCTTGCTCTGAGCTCACACACAAAGGTGAAGGTGCTTCTGGAGCAAACCAGCAGGTCCTGTGAGGCTGTAAGCAGCAAATTTCTTCTGTTCTTATTTGAAACATCATCCTGAGAGACACTGAGCTTCCTTGAGCTAACTGAGACAGTGGCCTCCACACCATCTCCTCCACAGCTCAGCTCCTCTGGGTTTCAGTGGCTCTCAGCCCCACTTGGAACCCCTGAAGCAACTCAGGCTTCCAAATTTGGCCCGTTTTGGAGCTCAGCACCCTGCAAGAGCTGCATGGACATATCCAGAGACAATGCACCTCAACTGGGATGGAGCCCTCCATATTCTCCCAGCATTCCCACACTGAAAGTCATCAGCAAACTCCGCAAAGTGAAATGGGTGGTGAGACAACAAATCAAATCCAGTCTCTTGTGTTCCATAATACCTTCCAAGGAAACCAACAACTCCTTCCTGCACCCTTTTCCCCCCCTCCCCCCCCATGATGCATTTCTGAATATTTCTAGAACCTTTTCACACTCCTTTGGCAGCTGATCCTATCCCACCTTATCCATCATCATTGCTGCCTTGAGAGCTGATTCATTTATCTCCTTGCTTTAGAGCTGTCACCCAGAGCTTTGGATACATAGACCCAATTTCTTGGATTTGGTCTTTCATGTGGCCTCTTCCCTGCTGGCATCCACTCAATCATCCCCTGTGCCAGCTGATCTCCTGAGCTCCTCATATGTCATACACTTCTCAACCACCTGGTGGTTGCACACAGGATCTACTTTTAGATCTCCTTTCCCCCCCACATTCCTTGTTTACTTCCATAAAATGCAAGATTTGTCTTTTTGTGTCTTTGCAAGATTGTTTTTCCTTAATTACAGGCAGAGCACAGCAATGCAGACAAACGATGGGTTTGCGTCCATTCTTCTCTATGTTAAGGAGGTTTTTCTCCTCTGGAAAATAATTTGATGCTCGTGAAATTTGGGTTTATTCTATGCCTCCTTTTCCTTATTTCTTGCTGTCCTGGCCCTAAATAAATTACTTACACTTAAAAATAATGTAGTTAGTTACCCACCCTGTTCCCCACCATCCCCACAGGATCTGCCCTGCCATGTACACCTGGATGCTATCTTGGAATCACCCTTGTTTTTCACTGCCCACTGACTTTGTCAGATGAGGCTCTGCCATTCCAAGCTCCTTTCATCTACTCTCCTTTCCACCAGCTCCAATTAATATTCCTTGCTGCAGGAAGCATCCTCGGCATATTCCAGCACCTTTTGCTCTCTGAACATAATTCTTATCTAACTCTTGATATGATAAGTCATACTGGCCAGAGTTAACCTTATTACTAGAGATGTACTGAGCAATCTTGCAGTCATGAGATACCAGGGATATTTCAGTAATGGGAAATCTGCTTCCCATCCAAGATTGATTTTAGTGATGACCTTTAGCTGGAATGATACCTGTAAATTCTTATCTGCATTAATTTCTTGTTTTCTCTTGTCACATGCTGTCAGTGTATGTGTATCTTGCAGATATGAAGTATTAAGAGCCAGCCCTGTAACCGACTGTCTGTGAGGACCTGGAGTTATTGCAATACACTCAACTTTACTGCAGTGAAGTACCTGGGCTCCTGTGCTGCCTCTAGGACACAGTCCTTCAGAAAAATGCAAATCTTAATACTGACTTTTCTGTTATTTACAGACTGAGTATTATTTCTGAGTATCTTCATGTTTTCCTTATGTGACTTAGTAAGAAATACATGGCCACAGTACTCAGTTTGCTAAAATCAGGGTTTGAAGAAACAAAATTAAATTGCAAGATTTAAAAATTTGGTTTCATTTTCTAACATCACCTTTTCTTCCAACGTGCTTTTTGTGGCATGTCAGTCACACAGGGTAGTTGGGATTCTGGTTTTCTCCTGCTGGAGTTTGTTGTCATTGCTGGTAAGTCTGAGTTCATTAAACTGTAAAAATGATCCATGATTTGGGGTGGAATATTCCCCAAAGATGGATTACAGCTCACACACTAAGGTATGCTTGTTAGAGAAATCAGTGGGGAGGTCCTGTGGCCATTGTTATGCAAGGGGACGGTCCCCTTTGACCCTAAAATATGTGTGTGTGTAGAGATGAGAGGACCCTTACTGTGTCTTACAGAATCTTTGCACCATTAATTAATTTTGGGCACCTTATGTGGCAATCAGCTCCCTGGTGCTCCTTTCTGTTTGCTGTGGATGATATTTGTATGATGCTCACTTAAACAAATTAACAGCTTAAACTTCTGCTCCCTTATAGATGATCAATATTTGAGGTCATATTGTCTATAACGAGGAGATAAATGGCATTACAGATAATTTGGTAAAGCATGCACCCCACTTCCTTATTGCTGCAATAATTGCAAAGGAATCTCCCCATTCTGTAAGATGACCATCCATGAAGAAATCTGTCCCTTCCATCCTTTAAACTTTTAAGGTCAAAGACTTTTTAATAAAGTGTTTTTTAAAAATACTTTTTAATCATCTCTTATATCATGGAAAAAAGTGCTCACAAAGAAGACCTAATTAATAGTGTGGACATGGTGCAGTAAAAATGTTTGCTCACTGCCTAAGATTTGCCAAAAAATATCTAGAAGGGAATGGAGAATCATCCTCAACATTGTGTCAATGCTGGGAGCTCTTCTTGTCTTTGACCTTCTGGTCAGTCCTGCTTGCTGTATTTTGAAAAAGATATAGCAGAAATATCAAAGAGCTCCAAAAGAGCAATAAATACTGGTGGAAGCCTGAAAAGCTCATATATTGTAGGAGCCAAACTGTGGTTTCTGTGCTCAGTTTGCCAAGGCAGTTGATGTTATTTGTTGTGTGAAATGCAGCACAGCAGGAGGAATGGCTGGGTCAACTTTTGTCCCGGTACCCAAACCAGGGAACCACTACAAGGGTGTAACATCTTGGAAAACATAATAAATTAGGTTATGGAGTTCCATGTCACCAGGCAGTGAGGCAGAAAAGGACAAAAATAAAAGTTTAGGCCATAGTGTGAAGAAAAGAACATCTGTGGGTACATGAGGTGAGGAAGAAATATATAAACCCTCTTAGTTGAGAATAAAATCAGCAGGTATCAGGAACATCCCCAACGGGTGTCTTATTGCATAACTGTCCGTTATAGGGCTTTTATATCTAGCACTAGATGGACCATTGGTCTGATTTAGTATTGAAACTCCTCTCCTTCTTCCATCATTTTCTCCTAGGGATACTTCCCATCAAAGTCTGCAATGTCATTTGAGTTAATTCATTAATTTTCATTGGCTCCTTCCCTGTCTTAAGCTGGGTGCACTGACAAATCAATTACGGTCTCTTCCCACGGCTGAACCTCCTTCTGGATGCCCTGGGAAGGTGTTTGTCCCTGATCCACCTCCAGCCTGAGCTCTGGGCTGAGGAGACAAACTGGTCCATGTGGGAGCCTCTCTGTGCTGGTGGCTGCAGCAGCTGGACTCCTTTTCCCACCTGATTCTGTCTGCTTTTAATCAGGTTCTACTTCTGTTTATTTCTCCTGTACCCTGCAAAGGACTTAGCTCCTCCTTTGCTGTTTATCCTTTAATAAGGTCAATAGGAGAGTTTACATCATCTTTTTCATTCTCTTACCTCTTCTGCTTCATTTCTTTCTCCTAATTTCACCAGCAATATGAAATCCATTTTTCTACTGACTATTTTTAACAGATCACAGAGTGAATATCACAACATTTTTTCCTGGGAAACCTATTTGTCTCCAATAGGAACTTCCCAAATGACATCAATGTACACAACTATTTCTTTATATATATTGTTTTATTTAATTTTTGAACTTGTGCATTATATGTACCTGACTTACTGCCAGTGTGGGACAATAGACAATGCAGAAAACTCCAGTGAAGATAAACTGTGATGTAGTGACAAAATTCCTGACACATTTTTTCCTAAGTTTGCCAAGATCGTCTTTATAATTTCATGTTGACAAAATCGTGGGGAGGGAAAATAAAAGTAGAAGGTGAGGGAAAGGGGACTGGGTGTGGAAGTGGAAGAATAGGGCTCGTTGTGGCTAAAAGGGAATGTGAGAACTTCATCACTTACACCCAGCTCCTTGTGAACCCTGTGAATTTTTCCTCCAGCATTTCTCAAAGCCTGGGTGATCCCTGCAGAGTGATCCTGTGCAAGCAGTGACAGGTCTCTGTTATGATACATCTTTAATCATCAGGGATTGCTTTCCCTCTCCTTAGGCTGCCAGGCTCTCTTACTGCCAGTTTCTTACTGTGTTTCTCCCGGATCTCGTTGTTTTACTTCTCTGGAATTTTAGGAATGGCAGGAGTGGCCATGGCCACCAGTGCAAGCTTCTGTCAACTCCAGGCCTTCCTTAGCCTCACAAACTTTCCCCCAGGTCCTTGAGTGCCCTGTGATACAGACGGATTCAGGATTTTGTAGCGATGGAAAGCATCTTCCTAAACTGCTCAGAACACAGTGAGGGACTCAGTTTTTTTAAATGTCTTCAATCCATCCTCTCCAGCTGTGGATGGTGCCCAGCCCTCTGCCTCCTTTCATCAGCCAGCCTGATGTGACATCATGAGAACGTGCTGACTTTAAGTGTTGACCCCCAGAGCATAAATCTCATGGGTGTCACAGCAGAGCCAAGAGAGAGGAGCTGGGGGACACGACCCAGGTCATGTGGCCAGGTCACATCGCCAGGGGCTACAGGAAAGGTCTCAGCCCTCAGTGAGATTTGCTTACCCAGCTACAGTGGGGCCATAGAAAACACAGGTGCAGGCTCTGGGCTACTGAGGCAAAGCTCCCGTGTGAGAGTGTGGAAATTGTGCCTTCAGAGGTTAGCCCTGATCGGCTCCCAAGGAGACAGGGGCCCAAAAAGTGCCATCAGAGGGGAATTTGGGGAAGCATGGAGGATCGCAGCACTCTTGGGATGTGATCTTTCATCTTCCACCTGCCAGCCAATCTCCCTGACTCACCCAGGAGCACAAATCCTGCCATGGGTTGAGTCGCTTTTTGTGCTGAGAAACACCAGGACCAGATCAGCCCCTATATCACACCCTGATGGAACAGTGCAGGGAAAAAACGGCTCCAGCTTTTCTTACACCACTTTCAGGCAACAAAAGAATCTCAAACACTGTGAGGAGCTCAGAATGTCCAGGTTTCCATGTTAGATCTACAGGCAGCTTGAGACCTACTAATAATCCTTGGTGTTAGAACGGCAATATATGTGCTTAACAGTACATCTTCTCTTTCTTTTCCTGTTCTTGGAGTCTCTAATTTGAACACACTCAGTCCCCCAGCCTAACCCAGCCTTCAGAGTCTTGAGTTCCCTGACAACCTGGCTGCATGTTTTCAATGCAATTTTATCACCTTTTTACTAAGGCAGTATTTGAGAAGTAAGAGAAAAAAAAACAAAACAAAACAAAACAAAACAAAACAAAACAAAACAAAACAAAACAAAACAAAACAAAACAAAACAAAACAAAACAAAACAAAACAAAACAAAACAAAACAAAACAAAAAAAAAAAAAAAACCAAAGAAATAAAGCAATAGGCAAATAACTACTTTGAACTATTTTTTAATCTCTTTGAATGTTTTAGGCTTTCTTCACATTGCTTTTGCTTAAGCTGCATTTGGAGCCTGCAAGATGATGGCCACATCCAATTTAACACCTCTGGAAGACTCCTCGCTTTTTGCAGTGATGCTGGGAGTTCTCCTCACTGTCACACAGCCTGTTAGGGCCTTCCCTTAGCAAGCTGTGGAGGAGCTTGTATGGTTTTTGTGCCATGAAATGTGTAATTCACAGAGGGGCAGAGCTGTGGCTGCCCAGGTGCTGCAGGCTCCATCACCCCGTACTGCGATTAATAGTTTGCTGCTCTTCCAGCAAAATTGTGGCTCTGGGCTTTGTTCTATTTTTGTGCTCATCCTATATGCATCTGTTCTCACTTTATTCTACATCCTGTTGCCATCCTCCTGCTCATCTGTCTCTGCCATCTTTAGACATCTTCCACTATCAGGTTGACACCACTGTAAATTCAGTGCCATCAAAGGAATTACTTCTGAGTTATGTCAGTGAGTAGACTTCGGGCCTTTGTTTTTCTCTCACACCCACCTTTCTTTTCTTGCCATGTGCAATTGGACCTCCTCTCAAGTGTGGATGTGCACTGATCATCAAAATTCTTTAATTCTTTGCCATCAAATGCCACTGTAAAGTCATTAATGGCCTTATCACTCTCTGTCTGGGCATTCTTTTCCCGAGGGCCGGGGCAGTACAGGATGGAGAGGATGATCTGAGGAGGGGCATGTCCGAGGGAAAGTGCTGCTTGGTCCCCACCTGCCCCTCAGATGGCTCAGGAAAATGGCATTCCATGGAATTCAGTGGGGCAGGGTCAGTCCTCAGTCCTTTCAGTCATTCTTGCTCTAGCATGTATTGGCCTTGTGTAAAATTTGATAAAATAATAAAAATGTTCCACTTAGATAAATGCTTGATAAATCAGCGGCTCTTAAAGCGGTATTTCCTTGTGCCTGCTACGAGTTTATGATGTAGTCACATGAAAAAAAAAAGAAACAGAATATAAAATGTGAAAACTCTGTCTGAAGAAGGTCCAATCTGTCATCACAGGATACACTAAAATTTCCTTAACTCTTGCCACGATCACAAAATCCCCTCTCTAAAATTCTGACATTTTCTCTCCGACAGCAAACAAAGGAGAGCAATATGCACGAGAAGGCAGTAGGAAGCCTGAAGCTATTAGCATGTCATTGTCAAAGGCAGAAATAAAAAACACAAAAGTTAAAGGATTCTGGAATATAGCAGAGATCTCCAGACATGAGTCAGACGCTAAAAATGCCCAAACTCATTTAAAAAGCTCTTTGTCACGGTCCAAAAAACCAACATTTTCAGTGTTTTTCCTTTTGCTTTCCATGCCGCTATTGCAAGTACATGGCTAATTATGGTCTGAATGATATCTATTATTCCTGTGCCCTTCTAGAGTGAGCCGGATGTGCTCCAAATATGGCCACAAACATATTCCAGTGTCCAGTAAAATCAAAAGAATAAGATAATTCTGTTTTAAGGGTTAATGGTATTCACTCCCACTCAGTTTGACTCACTGGACAAAAGCTCCAGTGTGCCTATTCTAGGCAGCTGTGCTGAACAGTAAAGATTTGGAGTCCTTTGTAGGCTGGAGAAAAAGAAAGCCTTTGTCAACTTTTTATTTAGTATATTCTACCAAACACCCATGTGTAACAGTTAAAACATTTGGAGTTGCAACAGGCTAAGGAAAGTTTGCACAGATAAACAGAGTTATTCTAAATTTTGTGCCTACTAAGGTCTGAATCACAAAGTCTCATTGCATTTCATTTAAAGTGTTATGTGCAAGGAATCAGTTTTCTTACCAGGGCCATTGTGCCCTTTGGGCTTTGTTTAATCATGTTAAAAATGTTCTACAAAATAGAAAATCGTGTACTGCTTGAATCACGGTGTTTGCAGCAATCTGGGAGTGCTCACGCTGCAGAGCAGCATGGGTTTTATGCTGGTATAATTCTCTTTCCTTCAGTGCTGTTGTTCTTGGGTTGTACTGGTGAAGAGTCAGGCCCACAGGCACTAAAAAGCAAACACACCCAGGCATATTCTTCCATCATCTGGATATATCCCCCTGAAACGAAATCAGCTTTTACAGTACTGTCTCAGCCTTTGCGTGCCTCAGCACTTCCCCAAAATCCTGGCTAGGAAGGCACTGAGGTGCTTAAAAACAGAGACAGCACAGCAGAACTGCAGGAATCCAGCTCCAGGGGGGATTATGACCCCCCCATGGTTTGATCCAGGTTTTCTCCCTCCACCACAACCTAAAGGTTCTACAGCCAGGACCATGGACATGTTTTAAGGCCAAAAAAGAGATGAATATGGTTATTTTCATCACTCAGCCATAAAAGAACGAGGGACACAAAGAGGCGGGAGGCTGGAAAAGGTTTTTTCAGCCCACTCCAACCTCCACCTCCTTCAGGAGGTCTCTGGTCCCAGCAGGACCATCCGGGGCTGGCAGAGGCTGGGTCAGGTGGGAGGTCAGGCCCTTCACTTCTCTCTCTGGTCACTCACCATTTCACAGCCCATTTTACCACCTGGACTATTATTTCTATTGCAAGATGTTTCCCTTCCAGCAGCTGTCTGCTGCACTGGGGACTGGATGGTGGCTTTTCCTATCCCAAGGAAGGCTGAGTTCCACTGGGATCCAATGGTTGTTTCCCAGTCTTTGAAGTGTCTTGAGGAATAAAGTTGTCCTAGAAATAGTTTCCTCAGGAATGGAAAGCAGTGAGGAAATTGCCTGTGTATTGGGGTGGTGATCCAATCCCGAAGATCTTACTCTCTTTTCTGTCAGTAAAATTCCTGTTAGCTGGAACAGGAGCTAATTTCATCAGGACTGTCAATGTTTTGTTCAGAACTCATGATTCAGGCCATAACTGAAATAGGTGCTTAAGCACATCCCATGGGAATCATGGAGCTCTCTTGCTTTAACTCAAATGTGTGTTTAACATAAAATACATCCCTGAATGCCACGGCCTGTTGTTATTTGGACACTTCCCAAGTTCATCAGATTGATACAACACTTAAACCTGAGCTCTTGAAGGCAAGTTGCATTTTTAACAAGCTGCCAAAATATTTGCTGCATTTTGAAGGAAAACCCCTCATTTCTTTCTCCAGGTGTTGAATAATCTCAACCTTATTAAAGATTTTCCTACTTTCACAGATATAAATCTTGCCTCTTCCAGGTATTTCAGTCCATACATAATGTCCTTCTTCAGTGTGTTTATTAAAAGCACAAAAGCTGAAGGCACTTACTTAAACACCACCTTAAAAGTATATGTGGTGTTACTCCAGTTGCAATTATCTGAGGAAGAGTTGTGCTTCCTTTTCAAACTGATCTTGATGTACAGATTTGCCAAACTATGTGAAAGCTGCAGACACTTTAGCATTCATGGCACTATTATTCACTGCCATAAATCTAGATCAGATATGTGCTGTCTGAATTGATAGTGGATATTCTGCCTGAGAAAAATGTGTTCCCCTTTAACTTCAAGCAGTGACATTGCTTATGTTACATCACTTTTCATGTTACTATGCATCACATTGGTCAAAGATGTCATTATTTATAGTGCAGAGATGGTGTCACTATAATTAAGGTTGTGTTAGGGTTTATATTACCTTATAAAGTGTCTATTTTCAGGAGCTCCCGACTCCATAACAAAATCCATTTTGGATGTGAAGTTTTCAGTTGGGGAGTGGAAGAAAAGAAACGTTTGTGGTTTCGGTGATGGCCTCTTGTCTTCCACTTTGGTCCCTGCCTGTGTGACTCGGAGTCACTGCACGTTCTGCATGGTTTTGCTTTCATCTGGCATTCATTAACAGATTCTTGCTTCTTTAAATTCCCAAACTAAGAGAAAACAGTGTGGGCTCACTTTGTGAATCTGGGAAATCCCTGTTCTTGTATTTCAGACCTGTGCCAGCAGGCTCAGGAGCTGATCAAAATCAGGTCCTCTGTGCACTGCCACTGTGCAAATAAAACCAGGGGGTGAAAGAGGGTTTTTTAATAAAGATGTAGCTACAGCTTATTTAAGACAACTCACAGCTTGGAGTGGTTCATCACAAACCAGATATACTTAAAGCCATAAATGTGTCGACTAAAAAGCTCAGATATTTTCTTTATAGGCTAAGTGTAGAGCCAGTGTTTGAGTAATCCCTTTTGTTGGACTAACTGCACACTATTGACAAAGCACCTTCCTGGGTATAGGAATCCATTCTTGGAGTCAACCCCTTGCTGACCTGCAAGAGAGTTTTGTGTATCCCTAAAGCCAGACTGTCAATATTGCTGCATTAGTCCAATAAAAGGGATTACTTGAAACTTGACTCTAAATTTTGTCTCACTAGTAAAGGCAAGTAATTAAAAATATTGAGTTGTGTAAGAAGACGACACTGTGTGCTGTGATGTGCTAATAACCAACTCCTTCCACAATGATTTGCTGTATTGGATCCAGTGTACACAGTGAATAAAAACAGGTCTGAAATTTCCAAAAAAACCCATCAAACTACAGCCCATTTCTGATTTCCATGTGATTAACCAAGATGAATATGCAAATAGGCGAAAAGAGCAAAGAGCTAAACATGTTTTCTCCTTCTAGGAATGGACAGATCAGATGACATTTCCAACAAGGCTTCCAAGCTAAATTCTTACTCATATACTCGTGCTGTGTAGTGGGTTGTTCCCTGACCGTTCCCTTTGGAAACCTCCAAACTGCTCACACAGGAGGAGACTCCTCAGCAGAAATAAAGGGATCAGAGCATGTGGCCCCTAAATATTATGGGTTTGGTTGGACTGTGTTGTAAACAAGACAAAGTTAGTACAGAAACTACTCTTGTGCTTTGAGCCCTCCAGCACTGAGCCTGTCCTTTTGTTCTGTAATATCCCAGACCTCTGTATCAGGAGCTGAAAGACCTTTATAGAACCCTTGTTTCCTAAGGACACTTGTAAAACTGGGAAAAAACCTGCTCCTCTGCCCAGCAGAGAATTTTCAGCTTGAACCTTTCACTTTATAGCACATTACACTGCCCTGGCAGATTGGGTCACATACTCAGTGTTCCACCCAAGCCCAAGCCTGGATTTTCCTGGGAAAACAGAGGAGTTTGGGCTTCCCTGGAGTCCCAAATCCCTCCACAGTTCTGCCAGCTAACGTCCTGTGAGGCAGTGTGGTAACATTTCCAGAGTCCTTGTGGAATGATGCCGAGGCAATGCCTGGGATTTGTGCCATTCCACCCCGGTGTCCCTCCTCACGCTCTCACAGAGGGCTGTTGCCATCACAGCATCCCCAGTCTGGGCTGGGAAGGGGCTGGGAGGTCTCAGCCACCCAGTTCCTGCAGGGGACACACCCTGAGGGCCTGGTGGCCACTGCCTGGGCATTGCCAACAGCTCAATCCCACCCGAGGGTGCAAACCTCCCTCTGTGGCAGGAAGCCCATCCTGGATGTGTGCTGAAAACCGCAGGTTGGAACTCCCTGAAAGCAGAAGCAGTAACTAAAAGCTGTCAAACTTGGGGAAAGCCAGATCTGATTAGAGCATCTCTGCTCAGGCCATTTCCTTCCAAAGTCCCAAAGAAAAGCCAGCCTTGTTTGTGCCACTCTCGCTCACTGTGGAGCAGAAAATGCTCTTTCAGATGGAGCCCCTGACTGACAATTTTTGGCACCCGCTTCATTCCCGTTGGCAGTGGTGCAGGAATGGGAGAGCAGGAGTGGGGAGCATCATAAGGGCTGCACTGCAGTGGGCTGTGATTAAAGGAGGACAAAATATTTAGATTCACCCTTTTGTTTTATTACATATGACTTAATCCGTGTTCTCCCCCCTTCCCCATTGCTCCTGGAAGGTGAGGAAAGTGCACATAATTTTTTTTTTTTACTGCCTTTATTTACTTGGATGCTTCAGGAGACTAAGTTATGACAAATTCTTCTCCACAGTAGCTTTTGGCTTCCTTCTTCTTGGAGCTCTTTAGACCTTTGAACTGCTGCCATTACAGCTGCCTCCGAGGCTGTCATGTGGCTGTTGAATTGAGCTTTTGAGTGTGCCTCTGCACTGCTCTCATTCCTGCCTGGTGTACTTCGAACAGTATCATTGTTTTGAATGAAATAGCACTTGTGTGCCAAAAACGGAGGTTATTTCTCCACAGCACATTCTGGGCAGGCAGGCATTCAGTCTGCCTGCTCCCCAAGCCAGCTGAGAGCTCTGCAACCACATGAACACAGTATTGAGCCTGGCTAAATAAACTGGACTTGTGTTTGGGCAAAAGTTGTCTTGGAGCACTTGGCTGATTCATGGCACAGTCAGAAGCAGCTGGTTTCTTCTGAGAATGTGCAGGATGGGTATATTTTAACCAGTGGAATATAGTATTATTATTATTATTATTATTTCATTATCATCAGTATTTTCATTATCATCATCACCATGAAAGACCTTTATGCCATGAACAACTCTGATGCAATAAGCATTTCACTGTGCATTCCCATCGATTGGGAACCCAAATGCTGACACACCTTCATCCTGCAGAGGTTTTCACACATTTTTAACTTTTTGCAAAAAACAATAGACTGAATGTGTGTCTTATCACACACAGGTGTGTGACAGGTTTGTAGACAGGGACATTCAGAGCTCGCTGAGGTTGGGCTTTGTTTCCAGCACACACATACATAAAGGCAATAAGTAGAGCCTGAATTAATGCAATAGCAGCATTGTCAACAGCCAAAAAACACTCATAAAGGATCATTTGGTTGCAAAAGCCCATTAACAAAATTTTTTATTGTTTAGGTAGGGCCTCTCATCAGTATAACTCCAGCAAATATCCTTGGGGGAAAAAGCAGCAAAAATGTGTCTTGAGTGCAGTGAGTTAGACACACAGAGGCTGTGCTGCTGCAGCTCTCAGTAGGACAAATTTCAGAGCCAGAGCTGGGGGAAACAATTACTACCTGATGTTTTCTACAAATGCCACTTCAGAGATGAATCCAATGGCCTACGAGACTGTGCTTTTTTGTTCTCTTTGAAGTAGGAGCATTAAATTAAAACTGAAGCAACAGAACACTTAGCACTCAAGCTGGAGAACACATGATGAGCTTAAAAATAATGTTGAGGGAAAGACAACAGGGAATAGAAGAGGCTTTGTATCGCGCTCGACTTTGTTTTCAAGCAAAACTAAACATCAAAATATTAGAACACAGGCACAAAACCTCATTGTCAGTAAAACTAATTAGTGTTCTGCTGCTTAATGCAAAAGCCTACATGATGTCTTGACCTTTTTTACACATTGTGTCTGAGGGTGTGCAATAAAACAGAGGGAAGCACAGAGTGCCTCCAGCCAGCCCCAGAGGTTTTCTTCCTCACGGAGTTCAAGGGATGCCAACAATACAGGCTGTGTACGAGCCCCTTTTTAAAGCCTGGTGATTTCTTAGAGCTGGAGCCGGTGAATTAACGCTGCCCCGCTGGCAGGGGCTGCTCCCCGGGCTGATTGCCATTCCACAGCCCTGTGCTTTAACACATGTCACAAGGATTCTAATATCTCGGAGAGGTAACTGCCTATGGGGCATTCCCACAAACTCCTTGAGTTTGTCTGTAGCCAGCCCTTCTTGGAATCTGGTGGCCAAGTCTGTTTTATCGTGGCCGGATCTTGCAGAAATGCTGACCTCAGTGATACTTTGCTGCAGGCTCACACAGCATCTTCTCTGACAGCAAAGGGAGACAAAAAAAAACCCTGCCAGAATGTGGGAAACATGGTTTAGTGCACTCTTCCCTGTAAAACAGAAGTTTAAGTCAGTCAAAAGTCACTCTCAGAGCAGAACAAAGACCATGAGCCTCTTGCTGGCACCACAAAATCCTTAACTTCAGTCAAAGTCACTGCTGGATATGCAGGTCCCTGAACTCTGGATCTTTCCATTAAAAGCACTTAGGCAGATTGAAACAAGCTTAGGGTAAAATTTCCATTAATATCTGGTGTTGACCCAAATGGGCCTCTGTTGAAATAATTAAAATTCCCAACCAAGCACAAAAGTCCCATTGCTCCGCTGCCATTCACAAGAATTACGACTCTAAGTTTATAAAAACACAAAGTAAGTAAATGTGGAACAAGAAAAAGTGGTTTTTAAAAGTGATTTTGAAAGGAAGGAAAGAAGGAAGGTGAAGACAAGATGAAAATTACTTATTTTTTACTCATCAGATAGAAGAGAGACTGGAACCCTTTTACAGAACTGAGACTGTGTTTCTTGTACTAATACAAAATTTGTTCCAAGGTTTTTCCTGGTACAAGAAATCAGAAATGCCCTACAGAGACCAACTTGTCAAATTGGAGTGAGCAAATTGCCCATTTATTTGAGTAAGACACCCTAGAAAAACAGTCAGAAAGCCTGCAAGTCAGGCTGGGAAAGGCACAGGGGTTTTCCCTGCTTGGGCTGCTGAGATATTCCATCAGAGGGGAAGGCTCTGTGTCTGGGGGAAAGGGGAGGCAGGAAGGAGACTCATCCTATAGAGTCAGAAAATTAAAATTCAGGGGCTGCTGTGTGAATTGCAAAATATACAGAGCCCCTTCCCAAATTCCTGAGAATGTCTCTACCATATTTTGGTGCACAAAATGTGTTTGAATGAAGACAAGACAGGGCAGGAGCATGTGGGGGAAAAGGAGATGCTGATACAGGCAGAACACAGAGTGGGAGATGGAGAAGTGCTTTGGTGTGACCACCACCTACAAAAAAAATGCAAGTGTCCAACTCCCAGAGTTACACTGACAGATTCTAGCCTGAGTAAAATACTCATTCTCACCCTGCTGTCACTAAATCCTTCCTTGTAGCTTTTCCTTGCCTGGCAGGACCTGATTGTACAAAGGGGGGATCCAGGTGTCAACTGAAGCGCCCAGATTTGAGAAGGGAGCTGGAGCTGTCGTTATACTGAGTGACAAACACAACCTCAGGCTTCTCCTTTCTCAGAATTAACACCCCAGGCCACAGAGTCTGAAGCTGACCTCCACAGAAGATAATATTTTACATTTTATGATCTGGTGGGTTGAAATTAAACATTTGCTAATTACAAAGGTACTGCAAGTCATGCCAAAACCTCTTTTTGTTGTCTGGAGAGTTATAACAATCCTTTTCTGGCAGTTAGTTTTAAGATCATTAAATGATCCTCATTTGCAATATATTTGCAGAAGATTACAGCCCATCTAAATTGACCCTGAAGGAAGACTTATTTCATTAATGGGCTGTCCTGTGCTAATGCATAAAGCTAGAAAAATATATCTATTAAATTCTTAATGTGTAAATGATGTTTCTGGCTTTCTTCTTAATTACAAAGCAAAATGAGCCTGAAGTGCACTCCGTCTAGGAAAAAATGATCAATTTAATCCATCTTCCAAGAGAAAACTTTTTCAGCGAGTTCCAAAACCCCAGCTATTCTCATCAAAGGCTGGAGCCTTATTGCTCCGTTCAGAAACACAATAAAATGTGCCAACACAATTTATTTTTTCCCTGGATTCCAATGAACGGAGCCTCCTCACATCAGTTTAGTTTACTCGCTGTCTGTTAAGTCTTTGAGGAAAAAGCCAACGCAGAACCTGGCTGAGCAGTGCTTTGGAGATGAGTAATGCCAGGAGATTATGGGTTGGTGGGGTATATGCAGAATATTAATACAGCCCACAGAAGGAGATTTACAGTACAAATGGCTGTGCAACGTACTCTCTGTACAGAACCACCTCGTGTGCTCTGCCTCTCCTCACAGCACAACTCCCAGGCCAAAAAAAAAAAATCCTAATTAAGGGGAAGGGAAGGTTGTAAATCCATATCAGTAATTTAGATGGGGAAAGGAAGGGAACAGAAGAGTGTGGTTTAAGTGGACGTCGGGAAATGAATTCTGAGTTAGTGTTGCACTTACATGGAGCAAACAATGGGAAGTGTGGGAATGAGGGGCAGCACTGCTGTCACTCTGAGCACCCTGGGGTCTCAGTGTCTCAGTGACAAGTGTCCTCCTTGCTGGCATGTTTAGTCTCAGATATGTCTGCTTTGGCCACAGCCCTCCATGGCTGAGGACCTTTTAGATCCCGTGTGTGTTGGCATTTCACTCTGGGCTGGTGACATTTAAAGTGTCCAGTTTACACAGCAGAGTAGCAATATTGTAATGAGGGGCTTGTAAAGCCTGCAGAAGCAAGTAAACAGCAGGAGGATTTTCCAAAAGCTGATTCCACCTTCTTTGGGTTTTTAATATGTTCCTGTTGCTGACCATGAAGGATTAAAGACAGATCCTGGGTCAGGGAATATCTCCTGTGTCCATCCCAGTGTGCTCAGGAGCCAGGGAAGAATAACAAACCTCTTCCTAATGTGTAGGGGCTTCTTGGACAAGGCCCCACTGGTGACTCCCTCCTGTTTGTGCCCAGCTGTTCTGTCAGGAGGCTCATCCCTGATTCCAGGCCTGCAGCCATCGGCAGTGAATTCCCATTCCCCCACTGGTGCCAAAAGCAGGGCCCAGAGAACCTGAGCACACCAGTCACAGCAGGTACTGTGAGCACAGGGGAGGTCACCAGAGGAAGTGGGATCAGGTTTGGCCTGATAGCTTTGATATGTGACCCTTCCTTCCTTCCTTCCTTCCTTCCTTCCTTCCTTCCTTCCTTATCATCTCCACCAGCTGATGGCTCAAATTGTCCTACAGGGAATGTTCCTTCCCCTCAAAGACTCTTTCCTCCCTTACCTCAGTCCTTTCCCTCTGCAGTGAGCTGTTTCCTCCTGCTTTTCCTTCCAAGCTCCCCAAATCTGCCAAGGATTTGTTGTGGTCACCACCAACACGGCCTGGAAGCACCACCAACAAGAGCAGCAGCCACAATTTCCGCCAGATAAATTCTTCCTTTTCTTCTCTTACACTGCTTTGCCCCAGTTTTGGCACTGCAGAAAACTGCCTGAACCTCAGTGTGAAGGAGCTGGGCCTGTTTTGTGCACAGAAATGTTTCAGGAGAAGCTGTCCAGCTCTGGTTTCTGATAAAGGGAATGAGCCTGCCTTGGATCTGTGTTGATGTCCATGTGGGGCTGTGCTGCAGGAATTCTGCTGTGGTTGTGGTGGACTTGTCTAAACTTCAGTTTCCCTTGAGGGCAATGCCTGGTGCAACTGTCATAGATCTGCCAGCTTTAGTTCTTTCCATAAAAGCAGATATTTGAGGAATTTCTTCATTCACTTGAGTATTTATGTGATATTCAGCACCTTCAATATGTAATTATAGAACAAAACCAAAGTTCTATTATTTCAGAGAGCGAAATCTACTCCTGCTTTGAATTCAGGCCTCCTGAAGTCCCAGTTTTATTTCCAATTTATTCCCACTTATTATTGCTACCATTCCACTTAATGAATTTGATATTTAATACTTTATTCACACATTTTATTTTTGCACCAATTACAGGGAAGACAGATACATTGTTCTTACAGATTTCTGCAATCTTCAAGGCATTTTTTCCTCTTGCATTTTTTTATTCTTTTAAAAATAACAATCATCCTGGTATATAAAGAGAAAAGCACCAGGAGCAACATTCTCCTAATGCTTAGGGTGTCTTTAAATGAATGTTTTCACTTCTATTTGCTAGAAAAACAAAAAGGGTGAGAGAATATCTTGAGTTTATGTCCTTGATAGGTCAAATGAAGTGTGTGTGAAACTGAAGAAGTCCTGCTCTGACCGTGCCAGCGGAAATGAAAATTATACCACTCATACTAACAAGTATATTTCCAAAGGGGCTGGAGGTATTAGGAGAATCTAAACAGATGCCTCTGAACTTAAAATACACTTAATTCCAAAGGCTTGTCTTGTAATTAATTTAGCCAGTGCAGAACCTCTGAAGAGAAAGCAGGGCATAGCACAGCATTGCTCAGCATCCTTAAACTTCAAGGAGCATAAGGACAAACAATTTAATTTAAAAAAAAAACCCCATTCACGCTTATTTTTCATATTCATTTCCATCAGGACCACAGTGGCAAACATCAAGGAAAACATTCTCCAATTTACGGCTTAATCTCCTGCAAGAAAAATATCCACCTGCTGCTATAAAAGGAAAGAGCACACATAAGCCACATCAAAAGGATATCACTCATAGTTTAGTTTCAGTTTTTATTCCCATTAACTGGGGCTGGTGGTATGTAAGTCTGTAAACAGCCCACTGAACGCGTGGAGCTCACTTTGACTCTTTTAGTAACACACACACTCGAACCACAGCTTTTCCACGCCCCTGTTAACACAGCTTGGATTTCAGCAGGAACCCCCAAATCCCAGCTGTTCCCTGAGAACTGGCAGCTGTGTTTTCCTGGCAGGAACTCATGTGGGAGCAGGGACACTACTGGGGGACTCTGCACCTCAGGGGAGAAGAATGAACTCCCTTGAGCTCGTGGTGCACCTTGGGCTGGGGCTGAGTTGCCCTGAGAAAGTGATGGGTGCTGTTAATGGACCCTTTAGCCTTCCCACATCTTTGTCACTCTTTTCTTTTTTCCCCAGGGAAAATGTAGATTTTAAACACATTTTTGTTCAGAAAAGCAGCTAATCCCAGGAGGCTTCGAGGCGTTGTTACCATCCCGGAATATTTAGCTGTGTTTAATTCTCTCCCACAATTTGAGGCTGACCTGTTCAAGCGACACCAAGAGAAAACTCTTTGCTTATATTGTAACATCAGGAGAGCCATCAATGCAAAGCTGCACTGAAAGACTGGTCTGCAGTGAAGACATAACTTTAGACAGCCATGTAATTTCCTTTTCATGTTGGTCCCTGACAAGAGACAATATGTTATAGTTCCAGGAATGGATAACAGGGGAAAGAGGGGAAAGTACAATAGCTTTATTTAAAAGTCTGTACAATCCTGCTTCGCTTTCCAAATAGCTTTTTGGACTCAGCTTGGTCCTGTGCTCAATAAATTATACGTTTTTTCCAGGTTTGCTATCATTTAAGTGACTGGTCCAGGGTGTTTCGAGACATCTGGTCTGGTTTCCTGGAGGATTATGATTAATAAATGCTGGCATACCAAAGCAGTTAAACACTTGTGCTCTGCCTTCCTTATAATCTCATATTTAAGATCCATTATGCCAAATCCTTCGGTGCTTATGGACCCTCTGGAGCTGCAGTGACGAGTTTCCCGTTGCTGCCGGTGAAAAATGGATCTATCTGTTACCATCAGTTGTATTCAGATCAATAACAGAGCACGATACACTTCATTCAGCCTTCTTAAATTAATAATTTCCAGATTGCCTTTTGAAATTGGTTCTTGCATTGGTTTAGGGAAATTCTGAGTTATGCACGTGTTAGCTCAGGGTTGAAGTGTGCAATTGGTTTTCAGCAAGTGGTGAGAGACAATGTATATCTAATTCTGAGCATGGCTTGGAAAACTCATCTTGGGGAGCTGATGAGGAATTTTACCCCATTTGTATTGTACCACCACTCACCTGTTAAATTCCTCACTAGGCTCTATTTCCTATCATTTGATTCCTTACGTTTTTTAATGTAAAAAAATTAAATTAAAATTTGGAATTTTGACTGATTTAGATTGGCCAAATATTGCTCACATATTTACAGGAATATTACCTTGTATTTTAACTACTTCTGTCTTCACTTTTCTCTCTAAAATACATAATTTCCTTTAGTTTTGCTCCTTCTCCCGAAAACCTCTGTGTTTGTTCTGAAGGACAAACATTTTGGGGAAGTCTTAGAAATCCTGTACAGATGGTGCTGTTTGGATCCCGCAGTGACTGCGAGGTGATAACAGAAAAAATTCCCTTGCAGGGACCTCGTGAGAGGATTATTCCTTCCCTCTCCTCACAGGTGGGATTGCTCCCTGTGATGTCAGACATGTCTGAAGTTCATTAGCATCCCATCTTCTCTCCAGATTGAGACTCTGTTCAGATGTTTAAGATGACACAGTTCCTTGCCATCTTTGTGGGTGTTTGGGCGCAATAAGCAGCCTAAACATGATCCATGAGCCAGCACTGCCTCCCATCCTTCAGACTGCACCTCCCTGCAGCCAGGACCAGGAACTAAAACTCCCAATCTGACTGTTTTCATTGGATAATTCCAACAGAACAATTTGGAATATGGAAGTGTTTCATGCTTTTAGTAATGGATGAGGAGTATCGACACTCTCTGGGTGTCCAGTAAATCCTGCAGAGCTCCAAATCTTTGTGTTTTAAAGGAATCTCCCATAACTGCCCCGACATCCAATAAAAGGTTTGGGAAATCACCTTGGTGTAGGTGCATCCCCGTGTGTGTGTGTGTACACCTCTGAGATTTTATCCTCAATATGCAGATAACTGTGGAGAAGAGGGAATATTCTCATTTCAGAGACGGGGAAGAGGATTTTTACTGTATTGGTACTCATGTGATAAATCTCCTTCTATTGCTGCACTCCTGAAATTAGCAGACGAAATGGCATTCCACACTGAGAGGCACAATACTGGGAAATTAAATTTATTGATAAACATAGCCTTGTTTATTATTTTATTCTTCCTAACCAGATATTTTTTTGCAGGGAAATATACGTCTTGTGTTTACTTCTGTTTGTTAATGCTTTGATAAATCAGACATTTTTAGTATTCCATCAATGGCAAAAGTCTAATTGCCTTATTGTATTCTGATTTATTTCTTTCCTTACTTTCTTTGCATCCGCAGCCCAACAAATGAGTCTCCAAAGAGATATATGTTATGATACAGTGTCAGTGAAATTAATCCTGATCAATTTTAAAGTTCACATTTTTATTTGATGACTTTCCTGGGAATCACTAAACCCGAGATTGACTCGGCCTCTTTTTGTTGGTTAAATGTTGTTGTTTGAGAACACCGGATGCAGCAGCAGAAATCTCGTTGTGATTTGCCAGTTCTGTGGGAGGGGAAAGCCATAGAAGAGACGAGTTTTGCTAATTAATACCCATCAAATCCTGCTCTTTGCTGACACCAGTGAAGGGTCCCCAGCAAGGGCCTAATGGTGAAAAGTGCTCCTTGCCTGGGAACACCTTTACCTGTGAGAGGTCCCTGGCTGTAAGAAATGGAGCAAGATAAATTCTCGTGGCTTTCTGAAAACCAGCCTCTCTGTTTCCATCAGGATTTCACTCCTGCAGTTCTTATGAATGCACATGATCTCTAGAAGAAACTGGAATTTTAGGTTATTGTGGGAAAAGAGGTGGGGTTTATTCCCATTTTTCCATTTTCTATTAGAGAATAGTTTTTTTTTCTCAGATTGTAAATGCTTCCATATTCAGAAATATCAACCAGGCTGTGCATATAGGTGATTTTTGAGGGGATTTTGCTTATTTATGTGTTTGATTTGTCAACAGAACTCAGGGTTTTTTTCAGGTCTTCGTGGTAGGCAATGCTTTTTGAACCAAAGGAAACAAAAGACTTTTTGTTTTGCTTCTGTGATTCCTGCCTCCTCTGCATCAAAGGAGATGGGGACATACAAGAGTTATTGCTATCAAAAGGAAACAATTATAACATCCACAGCACCCAACAAATCAGACCTTAAACCATTCTCCCCACTCTACCCCTACCTTGGAGAAGTTTAAACCGCACAACCAGCTTCTGCGAGGAACCCAGATTTATTTATTTTTTATTTTTTTTTTATCGTTAATGTCAAACAAACATTTATTTCAGGTGCAAAGCCTCGGGATATGTTAGTGGAAACAGTGGCACCGCTGTTCTATTGCTTACTGCCCACTAAGTGGGTGGGAAAAGGGTACCGTGACCCTTTTACCCTTCCCACCAGTCTCCCTAACAGCTTTGGCCTTCGGGTCAGCTCAATTTCCCCTCCACTGAGTGGCCATTACCGAGCGAGGATGTGATAAATGCTTTTTGGAGGGGCCGGCAGCGAGCGCCGGGAAGGAGGGAGCGGGTCCAGCGCACGGAGCCCAGGCACAGCCCGGCTGCCGAGCTGCCGCCTGTTCCCTAGCAACACGGCCGACGTCGCCAAAAAATGAATAGACCCACAAACAAAAATGAAAAGGAGATAAAAAAGAGTAAAAGTCTACGGGGCTCAAAGGTTAATATTCCTCTATCTAATAACTTAGTTTCAGAAAATTGCGTTTTAACCTTTTCCGAGCATCCGGGAGAGAGATTTCTTTGAAATTAAATTAGATCACATTTGTATGAAATGGGGGGCGAGAAATTAAATGCAGAATTTTTTTTTTTTTTTTTCCATCTTCCTACCCGGTATTTCTGCAATTCCTTGTATTTTCTGTTGACTTGCACTGCTCCATTCCCCAGCTGTGTGTAGACTGCAGCTCGCTGTGGAGCTATTGATGGCTCCAAGAGCGGAGTGCTCTGGTCTCATTTTGTGTTTTGTGGAATTTTCTCTTGGAGAAAAAGAAAACCTTGCCCAGCATGGCATAACCAGAGCTTGTACCCACTCTGTGTTCTCATCCATCTGGCACCTCTCGGAGAGAAGGAACAGAGAGTGACACCCTGGAAGTCCCAAAGCAAAGGCCTGGCAGGAGCAGGAATGAGCCCTGGGACTGGTGGTTTCTGCCTTGGGATCCTCTGTGCTCTTGTTGTCTTTTTATCAGCCTGGAAATGAAACTTGGGATCATTTTAGGAGGGGATACAAGAGTGGATCTTTATTTGAAAGCTTTCAGGGGCAGTTATGGAAACAGGCCCACAAAAGCCCACTCCCACAAGGGTGAGTACATTTTTATTGGTTTTAGGAAATTGGCATAATTGATAAAAAGCACCAATTAGGAGGACAAGTAATGATGCAATTCCCCCAATGTAAAACCCCTTCTCTGGAACTCCCCCCTCAGCACTAGGTGTACTCTGTCCGTGAAATGTATCTCCAGGAGCTGTTCTCAACATTGGTAGCCAGGAAGGACCAACACAGCATGTGGACCCTGCATCTCTCAATTTGTTTTGTCTTTTTTCTTAGGGAAAGGAGAATTACTGGGGAAATTAGCCACTGCTACAATAGGCTACAGAGCTCCAAACACATGTGCCAGAAATACAGAGAACATGTGAAAGAAAGAAAGGCAAAAGCCCAAATGGCATCACTTGCTGTGCCATTCCTGTTCTTGCCATGCACCCACACCCACCACACCTGGAGCTGGTGGTTCATCCCTCCTCCTGAACAACCAGCCCCCACCCCAGGCAGCAGTGGTCTAAAAGCAACAGGAACTGACTGGAAATGGAGAAGGCCATGGTAGGGTTGGCTTGCACTCCCAGGGGTGCCTCCTTTAGTAAATAGTTTTGCTTGCCCTGATCTGTTTTCATTTAAACAAACAAAACTCTTTCAGATCAAATAACTCGTGAGGAGCTGAAGTCCACTTCTGTTAACTCCCTCTCTAAGCAGATGCAGCTTTCACCTTGCCTTCCTTCCCCACAGGGAACCATTAGAAATTCCCATTTTATTACATAAGCCTTATTTAAACCTCTGGATCCAAATTCCTCCTCTAGCTACCGTGGTGTAAATCTGGAGTAACTCCCTGTGTTCCTGTGGGGTTATTTTGAGGCTGCAGCAGCTCTGCTGGGGCAGGATCCAGCCCTTGAATTCCTTGGCTGCCAGGGAAATCCAGGGAAAGCGATTGTTCTATTTGTGTCGTGGCTGTTATATTTAACTTCACAACAGAATGCCTTTAAACTTTACTGCCATCTTTAAACCAATGAGCTGTATGGTTAACTAATTTTCCTGTGCACTGTATAATACAGGATCGATAATGCTGTTTCCTCACATAATATATTTGCTCTCTTCCACTCACTCTCTTCATATATATCGTATAATTACAAATACTGAAATTTATGGGGCATGTAAACCCGTGTTTTAAATACAGGAGATCACTGCAGTTGGGGTGGTTGCTGTTATTTAGCATATTCCAATCAACATCTCCCATTGGACACGGGGAATCTGTGGGTGCACAGCAGGTGAAATAGTCCCACTCTGGGTGTTCTGCTGGCTGAGTCTCCCACCAGCTCCTCAGCCAAGCAGCACAAGCAACTTCTGAGAGGCTGAGAGATGGGAGGAACCACTGGAGGCTTTCCTGGTGGCAGGGGAATGGTGCTGCGGAATCCCAGAATGATCTGAGTCGCAAGAATCCTTTAAATCATCTCGTTCCACCCCCTGCCATGGGCAGGAACACCTTCCACTATCCCAGGGTGCTCCAAACCCCTTCCAACCTGGCCTTGAACACTCCCAGGGATCCAGGGGCAGACACAACTTCTCTTCAACATGATCCTTATACCCCCAGAAGAGGAACCTGGACACATACCCAGGTTCTCCTTTGTTAAGGGAAAAATGAGTTTGCTCTATCACAGAGGCCATAATTTTATATGACCCTGTTCTAATCCCTTATTACTGGCTGCAGAAGGGGCAATCAGATACTTGGTAGGAACTGTTTCCCTATTTCTCTCTCTGCAATGATACAGACAGTAATGAAAGGGCTAGAGCTAATTAAAAGACAATAATTCCATGAAGGGGTGGTGATGGTGATGAGGCAATAAACTGTGAGAACAAAGCTTGAGGGGTTTTAATGACTCATCAACCCCTTGATGGGAATTTAGCCTTACAATCACTATCCATTTATAATGATCAGTGATATACCTTCCTTAAGAGCAGGAAAAACACTCTGCTGGTGGTGCCTGTCCCTAGTCATGGACGTGAGGATGAGGAGCCAGAGCAGCACCAAGGATGTGATGAGGGATGCAGAGGGGCTTGTGCTGCACACAACCAACCCTCCAGGACAGTCTGGGGGCTCCTCTCTGTGCCCAGCTGCAGGATGTGCTCACAGAGGCAGGAGGTTAATTGGGTTAAATTCATCCGTGAGAAAAACCTCCACTCTTCCTTTCTGGTGTGGGGCTGCACCCAGCTGGGGCTCTGGGCAGTGGGACTCGGGCTTGTGCCACATTCCCAACGTGCAGCAGCTTCAGGTTTGCAGGAACAAGAGGGGGGCACCTGCTCAGGTGGGAGCAGCAAGGAAGAAACCGAGAAAATTCCAGATGGAATGAAAGCAGCAGGGAGAGGATGGGAAAAAAGGCCACGGGCAGAGGTTTTAGTCTTATTTTTCTTCAGTGAGATGGTCCCAAAAGCCTGGACAAAAAATACACAATGAATTGGTGAAGGAAAACCCCACATTTTACGTTCCCTTTCTTTTTGCAAGCTCTGTTTGATTCTCTCCCTCCTGAATTCCCTGATGCCTCAAAGACACATTTGTGCAAGGGAAGGAGTATTTCTTTGACCTTGCCATCTCGAAACTGAAAACACAACAACATGTATATTAAGGAAGAAGAAAAGGAATCTCTCCATACCCCCTGACCACACATCTTTCCCCGGAGAAATGACCAGGGGACAGATAACACATACTTCATGTGCCATTGGAGGCCCCCGGATCCCAATGATTAATAGAAGAGAATAGGTTACGTTACTGTCCACAGCAAATCCACCTAAGTGTAATTAACAACTGCTCATGCTGGCATCGGGCTGCTTCCATCTCTCTTTCCTCTGTCATTCCTCCCTGTTGTTTATGCCTTTCTCTTATGCTTTTTCTTCCCATTCTCTCTTTGTTACTCAAGTGCCAACACCTAATGACCAAGTATTTCACAGTTACAAACCCTGCTGCTCCTGGTTTTTCTTTTTTTTTCAGTGTCTTTTTTTCCCTCAACAACTTCTTATCTCTTCTCCTTTTTCCACCATTTCATCGCCTTCCTCTTTTCCTTTATTATTTCACCTAGAACGACAAGTATATTTCTCTGTAATTTTTATAGGCATGAGACAGATCTATATTGTGGATTTTGATAGGGAGTAAGAGACTTGTGTCTTGCTGGAATTGTGTTGTAACTTGTGCTTTGTATTATGGCTCTTTAATGCCTCAGAGCCCTCTGATGCTGCCCCAGGCTCTGTCAGCCTCTTGGGCCAATTTTATTTACCATTCTTTCCACTGGCTTTTTAAATCAGCACTGAGGGCAGCCTGGAACTCTCCGCTCGGATCTCTTGGCCCTTGTGAGGTGGTGAGGTCTGCAGGAGCCAGAATCTGGGGCAGAGTAATAAAATAAAGATATGTCCCCATGGTAATTTAGGGAGATTTTGGATGGCTGCCTTCCCAAAAGTTTTCTAAAAGGATCCTTCCATATCCATCATGTCAGACACATGGAGAAAAAGGTAGGGCCATTCTGGAAAGTCTTAATGGAGTTATTTGTATTCTGTTCTGAAAGTGAGAGCCCGAGATATAAAGCACGTACAGAGACGTACAGAAATGTTTCCAGTCCTAATGTTTGCATCAAAGTGGGATCATTATGTTCACTCCTACTTTCTAATACTAATTAAGAGAAAGGATCCAAACTGCCCAGAGGTTCAGGTGGGTGTGAAGTTCAGCTCTGTGTCTCTGTCCACCCAGTGCAGCAGCTTGAATGACCAATTATTGCAAATGGCAAACGAATTTACTGCACGTGTCTGCATTTGGAAGGCAGGCTTGTTCAAACTCTGTGTAACTCGACTTTGCTTAATGCATCTTAAGGTTTTTACTCATAGTCAAGCTCTAAGTGGTTGTGCTTATTAAATTGCTGCAGTCCCCATGCAAATGAAATTGTACCTGCCTTGCCTGCACAGACAAAGAGGCCATGAGAGGAAATTAGTGCTCATCCTTGATTATTTCATTAAAGCACATTCTCATATGTTACAAGGGGGAAAAAGCACACCAAAAAAAAAAGCTTCCAAGTGTGTTATTTTGTCTTCATTATCATTCATAATTTGCCTTTGCTATAATTCACATCCCTTCACAAAATAGCAACATATTAGTTGGAGCTTTTAATTAAACCCCCAACACCTGCAGGTGAGAAAACACAGATGGATTCGCTCCTCCATGGAAACACTCAGTTCCATGTGAACTGGCCACAGAGCCAGAGAGAGAATAGGTGTTAAAATAACACTCAGCTGCTCACAGTGACTCCATTCATTCCTGCAGAAACAAACATACCTGGAGTGTGGCCACAGCTTAACCCTTCGCTCTCCCTGTGCCAGCTGCATCTGCTGCCTCCACCAGAGCCAGCTTTGGGTCTCAAAATGGCATCCAAAAGCACCTCTGTGGTTAGATGGGAGCTTTGGATTCCTCACCGTGCCAAAAAGGAGATTTTATGGTTCCTACATTCATCTCTCAGTGCTGGATCTCTGGTTGGCTTTTCCTTTTGTCCTCCTGCTCCTCCAGAACCAGGAGGCAAACTCAGATTGAGGATTTGCTAATCCCCTTCTGAGCTCTGCAACACCACACAGGGCAGGATGCAGTAAAGGTGCTCACTGCTGTGTGCACAGATCCTCTACCTGCATAAACCCATCTATATTTGTGTTCCCATATTCTATAGATTCATCCATCAATTCCATATGGAGAAATCCTGCTCACCAGCAGCCCTGCTGGACAGACTCTCTTGCACACTGCTTCCTATTCCCAGGGATCTCCCAGTTGGGAGTTCTGGCCTGACAAGGTGCTACCCCATTATATCAACTGTTTTTCCATGACTATTATCAGTTGCAATTAAGAACTGCAATTAATGTCTGTATTACTGAGGAGTTTGGGGGAGCAGATGAGAACAAAGTTTTGTTTTAGGCAAGTGAAGCTGGTAAAATGTTAATTGTCCATATTGGAGACCATTCTGCCTTGTTAAAACTGACATAATTTATTTTTCTGTTTAAACTATTTTAATGATTCTAGCAAAGGATGAGGAATATAAGGAAAAGTGCATTTTTATGTGCTCCATAAGGAAAAAGTGTGAACTGAACGTTGTTTGAGTTGCAAAATCAAACACCCGAAGAACAACTAGTAGCAGGAATTCCCTGGGAGTTTTTCCATTTAGTCTAACAGGATTTAGATCAAGACCAGTATTTCACATGTTATAGGTGAACTTCAGACCTGCTGTATAACCAAATGCCAATTAAAAGTAGATTTGCAATACACTGAGAAAACAACTTCTTCTCTATGATCTTATAAGTTGGATTTGAATTATGACTGACACGTTTTATGATAATTTTTAATGTAAAAATGATGAAAATATTGTTGCAAAAGACAAGCTCAGGGCATGATTCCCACTCCGAGGATTAGGAGGAAGAGGAGATGGGGAGGAAGGAGGTTGGGCCTGGTGGATCAAAGGGCTGGAGACCCAGAGTGAGGCACAGAACCACTTGTGTTTCCTGTGCCTGGGCAAAGGGCCAGGGCCAGACTAGGGCTGTAAAGCTGAGGTGTGTGATCAGTGTTTTAGCGTGGAGGGCTGGTCACAAGTGAGGCACTTGGGGAATTGAGGCACAGTCTCTGCCAGAGTCCAGGCCTAAAGGAAGTGTTTCTTTCCCCTGAGCTTCAGAGCCCCAACTCATCCCCCTGTGGTGGAAGCCTATGAGGCTTTCTTGAAAGAAAAGGAATTTCACTCCTTAAACGCTGAACATTATGTGACAACAGAGTGATCAGAGCTCTTTACTCAAGGAGTGAACTCAATCCCTCTCCAAACTCTTGGATTCTGTCCTGAACCTCTGGACAGGAGTTTTCCAGTCTGGATCTCCAACTGAAGAATTTCTCCTATCCATCAAAGGAGAATGAACATGTGGGTACCACTCTGCAGAGGATTCCTCACCTGGCTGACCCTCAGACCAACACCCTGGGCATGCTCAAGCATGAGAGTGTTTGAGACACCTTCAGGTGCTCCAAACCAGCACAAACCTGACAGCTCTGTTCGCTGATCAGTTCATATTTCACTGTGATCATCCTCCCCTCCTGTCCCCTCCGAACACTGTGATCTTTCACTTACACCCAAATTTCCCCACGGTGACTGTACATTAAATTACTGACACTGACACTCCTCTCCCCATCCTGGTAGGAACTTGCTTTTCCCTGATTCAGTCACAACCTTCTCATTAGGTGCTGAGAGATGATGTTTTGGTGTCTGAAAACGTTAATGAGACAGGTTGAGCACCTTCAAACAAGCGCATGAAGGAAAGGGAAATGAGGTGTGAATCCAGGCTGAAATTCGGGCTGCTGGAGGAACTGACACGTTCACCAACCAATTACAAACAAAAGGGGGAAAAATTTTTGTTTTCCAAGCGTGGATTTGTCATTTTTTAAATTCACTTTTCTAGCTAATTCCAAAAGGCTTGCACGGGAAGGATTTCCAGGAGAGCATGAGGGTGTTTGAGCTGCGCTGGGCAGGAGCGGTGCGAGGGGTGAACTCTGGCCTGCTCACTCTATTTAGCAAGCTCTGAGATGTGTAAGTGCATTATCTGCAAGGCTGCTAAAGAGCGCTTAGGGAGGATTTGTGGGTCTGTGGGAAGGACAAAGAAAAATGTTTTCTAATAAATTATTCACAGCCTCACAATCCCTTTTGGGCAGATTGTTGCTCTGTTTGCCCCAGCGCTTCCCGGCTCCTCTCTCGGCGTTCACACGCGGAGTTTCTCACCTCCAGAGAGCAGCAGAGATCTCAGGCAGGCTGCTGCAGCTAATGGTGGCAATTAATAACTTGTCATAATCCCGAGGATGAAAGGGAGGGCTCGCCATCAGCAGTCAGGTCATGGCGCTTCTCTAAAGCAAATGAGGTGCAGGTGTTGTCCAGATTTAAGAGCTTTGCTCCGCTGTCAGAGCACTGCGGTGCCAAGCCCCAGCATCGCCCTACAGGTACATAACTTTACTGCAGGAGTTTTCATGCTCCAGGTGCACACGCATTTTCCTGCCTTCCCCCCCGCCTCCCTCCACCGCCGTTCATTAGCGGCGGAGAGGAATCCTCGGAACGTTTCAATAAATCATAACCCGGCGGAGTTAATTCCAAACCTGTAATTGCAGCGTGCCCGGGTATTTGCACACACCAGGCAGAGCAGGGGAAGCTTTATTTTGCATTTGTAAACAGAAACGTGTTAGGAAGGGGGACGTGTTATCTTTGTCTTTTAATTGAACGTTGTAGATAAATGGCTTGGCTACCCAACAGCGGCTCAGGTCCACGTTCTCTGCTCAAGCTTGAGAAAACGAAACCTCATTATGCCTTTGGTTAAACAACAAACTGGAGAATCACTTCTTTCCTAGACAGCTCCGTTGGCTTCTCCTTTTGCCGTTGCTGTGGGTCAGTTCTGCTTGAAATGAACCAAGTTTACAAATCTCTGCTGGTTTGTACACTCCTATTATGCAGACTAGGTTATGCATTTGTAACTGTCAGGCGAGTCAGGGTGATCCAGCGTTCTCATCTGACCCTATTCATTTAAATGGGTGCGTCTTGTTGACATTGATTCATGTTATAACTTATATCGATGCATTATAATCCCTTTGTGTCACCCCACTGGTTATTTCTACTCAAATGTTGTGAATAAATGCTGGCAATAATGGTCACTAGGATCTGGAGCTGTTTTAAGGGGATGTGGAGCCCACCTGAAGCCCCGGATTGGTGCCTCGTGCCGGCTTTTTCCTCTGGAAGACAATTAACATGCAAAGTATCCTATTCCTGTGCATTTGCATGGCAAAGTGTCTCCTGGCTTATTAATAATTTGGGGCTGTGCATTCCAAATGTATATTGCACTCAACTAAAGGGATAAGTAAACACCATTATGCATGCATGTAGGTCTTTATCAAGGTGTGGTTGATAATGTTTTAAAGCAGAACTATTTCTCATGAAAATAGCTCCTCTTAATAGCCTCTGTCTCTCTATTGTGCTTCTTAGTGAAACATAAATCACTAATATGTTTTCAGCTGCAAACTACTCTCTTTTTCCATTGTATTCACAGATTTAGTGGCATTTCAAATAGATAAACACAAGCAACATCTATCAACACTACAAAAAGGGGGCCTTAATCAAAGCTCCAGGTCCCAGGTCTCAGCATCTCCATTTACCTTGAGATAAATCCATTGGTGTGACCACCACTGCACAGGGTGACAAATCACCCCAGTCAGCTGAGCAGTGCAAGGGCTTATTGGCCTTTCTTTAAGTGGTCTTACCCTTCAATGAAAAGGATGGTGCTTGTCAAGCAGGGCCAGATTAAAGTTAGACAAAAAGAAATGATCTGTTATTAGAAAACTCCGATTGAGAATCACAAAACAGGAAAGAAATATGAATAAGAATTTACAGTGAGGATGCTCCCCCCACCTTTCCTCATCCTCCCCCAAGCAGAAATTAACTTTAATTACTTTCCCAGCTTAGCACATGATGAATGTCAAGACAACGAGGCATTAACATTAAATAAATATGTGGCTCTGGGACTGTGCCTGGTGGAGCAGAGGACAAGGGCAGCCTGGAGCTGCTCCAGCTCAGGTGTGGCTGGAGAGCATCACTCAGTGCTTCCTGCAGGGCTGGATCCACAGCAGGGAATGGCTCTGGAGAGGAGACATCCATGGCACCACCTTTGGGAGCAGCCCTGTCGGAGCTGGGAGGGCTGGGGCTCACAGGGAGGGAGTGACAGAGCCATGAGCAGAGTCATGGCCCGCTTGGTCAAGGGCCTCTTGGTGCCAAGGGCAGCTTGGAAACCTTCCTGATGCTTCCAGGAGAACATTCTCACCTTGTTTGCAATGGCACAGCTGCAGGAGCATCAAAATCTCCTGTCAAGGTTGGCCTTTACTCTTTTGGTTCACATAGTTCCTAAAAAGAAGCTTGAGATTAAAAAAACCCACATGCAGATAAGCGAAAACCTCCCGAATGTCATTAAATTATCTCAATAAATACTGGGCAAATTCTTCCCTCAAAGAGTACCCACAGGCTCTGCTTCGTGTTCATTTGTGAGCCACACAAATGTAAGATTGTGTTTCAAAGTCTCTCAAAAAAATCCTACTTTTAAAAAGGAAACGACTGAGCAGGCAGCAACTGAAACATTTCAGAGCAAACCTCCTTGGAAAACTGAGCAAATATTTGCCCATCCAACCAGTTTGTTTGCTAGAGAAATTCACAGTCAGGGTCTAGTGAGGTAGTAAGAGGAAAAAGAAAGAAATCATCCATGTTTAATTGTTTTTAGGGCCAGTGTATATGGCTGGGTGCATGGTCATGGGGTTTTGGGGTTTTTTTTTCCCGTACCACTGAGATTCATGCATTTAAAATGCACTTGGTTTCTCGTGACTTCATAGACCACTGTAGAAAGATTAATTTTCTGTAATCATTTGATTTGATAAATGTCTACACAGCCCAGCACAAGTTTATTTTCTACTTATCCCGTTCCTGAAATTAGTTGCTAAGGGTACTCCAGGGAAACACTTCCATAATTATAAATAGGGCCTGACAACAGACATTTACAATTGCAATAATGTAAAATGGTTATATTTCACCTCAGAACAGAAAATGCACTGGTAGGGACGCACAAAGGAAGAGTGTGCAGCTTCCCTGTGCTTAAATAGACACAGCTTGGCCTGGCAAAAATGTCAGTATTGCCTGTTCTTCATTAATTCTTTCATATTTGAAGGTGTAGACAGTAAGATGCAGAGAAATTAAGGGGCTTGCACGAGATGACAGCAGAAGCAAACAGCAGAGAGAGGGAAAGGTCAAAGCTCCTCAGCTCCTTAAATGGAGAGAAAACCCTGCTCTGCCAGTTTGTGAAGAAACTCCAAACTGATGTTTGGATTGGTACCTCCAAAGCTGTATCCAAACCCCAGTGCGGATGGAAGGCTGGGCTCAGGGTTCCTGTGTGCTGCAGTTGTCTTCACGTTCAGCAGCAGCTCTGTACTTCAGCATGAGGAGGATGTGACTTCTGAGGTGACTCTGAGGTGTCAGCAGAGCTGCGACACAGCCCTGGTGCAGCAGCACAGCAAAATACACTGAAAAATCCCATTTCTAAGCCTTCGAGGCTGTAAAGTGCTTTGAGGAGGCACAGAACGTGCTGTAGGTGGAGAATTATTGGCCACAGTGCTTAGGCGAGGCCAAGCAGCAGGAGCAGATGGATTGAAGCCAGTTTGTCCTTCCTTGTGCCAGCACCTCGGGGCTGTGGGACATCTTCAGCTGCAGCAGGGAGGAGCCCAGAGCTCTGCTCTGGAGCCTTGTTTACTGCAGAGACTCCTGGCTCTTTTATCAGGCACCTCCACCAAAAGGCACAGCACAGCACAATTAAAAAGTGTCATCCCTAACTGCCTTTTAATGCACTGTCAGCTCTTGTGGTAGTCCAGATATAATAAAATATCCGTTTAAAGATATCAGTTGTAGAGATATAAAATATCAAGCAATGCTCAGAAGTTTAGGGAACATAATAATTATCTGATAAAATGTCTAATATACATAGGCACAGCCTTAAACTGCCATGGTGATTGCACAGTAATTTAATATAAATTGATTAAGTACATTTTTACTGATGCTTAAAGACTAGTCATAGCATGGGAAATGATGTTTTGTTATCTGCTGTTACTGAATTCAAGGGATTTGCTGGAATAAATCCAAGAGCTGGCTTTAAGGCACAATATTCAAACAGTTTCCAGCTGCTGTTCCTGCACTCCAGGTTGAATAAATTTCCCAAACACCACCCAAAGCCTTCCCAGCTCCAGGGTGCTCTGCCACCCACGAGGACAGAGCACACCAAGGTACAACAGAAGAGCGGAGTTGTCCCAGAGTTGTCCCAGCTTTTAGAAGAAAACCAGTTGCTTTCAGCAGCACAAACAGAGGAGAATCCTCACACTCCTCATTCACGTAGGAAAAAAAAATCTTTTGCCTGGTGGATGATTAAAGGCAGCTCGTTTGAGGCAGGATACGGAAATAAAGATCAATTTACACCTCCCAGTTGCTCAGAAATTTCCTTCTCGATCTGCAAATAAGGAACCCCTGGACAAGCATAACCTGCCAGATCATTAGGTTATTTTCTATTATGAAAATGGCATGAATATTATTAAAATGTAACTATAAATATTTATGCTGATAGAAACCCCACTCTTGCTGCTATTATTTTTATTGTAATGCCTTGGAAGAGATGCCAGATAATGGCAGGATTCAAGAGGTCACTGGAGGTAAAGAGGGGAATTTTTCTGGAGTTATCATTGCTGAATACAAACTGCCAGGGAAGGTACAAGGATTTTTTTCCACATCTGAAAAGTCACTATTTCTCTTTTAAGAAGAGAACATATTCTCTTTTAAATCTTTAAAGATCATCTGTTCTGCAGTGCCTGCAAATCATTACAGTTTCATACTGGTTTGCCAAGCAGAGAGCTCAGCTATCCATTTTCCTGCTGAGCTCTTCCCAGCTTGGCTCAAACCCCCACCTCCCCTGCCTTGTTCACCCCAACCTCTGTGCAATATTCCGGGAGGAAAAGGGGAATTTTGAGTGTAAAACAAAATGGTGATCATTGCAAACCTTGTGTTCTGAGTTTGAGTCAAGGGCCCATTCTGAACTGAGTGTGAAGAGAGGGGAGGTTTTGGCAAATTCCCACACAAAACGTGGACCATGGAGAAATGTCACTTCCATGAAATCAGCCCCAGGTTTCTGAACTATTGATGGAATTATTGCTTCAGAGACAGACTTCAAACTAGCAATGCTGAGTGGATTGAGTAACTCAGGGGTTTTATGTTTATGGACAAAATAAATGCTCATTCTTTATAGAAACCCTAAAGAAGGACGTTTGCTCTGAATGTTGACTCTTCAGTTTTGTCTAACTGCTTTAAAACGCAATTAAGAGTTTTTGGAGTTTATAGGAACAAAACCTAATTAGTTAAAAATACCAGCATGGCCTCTGAGTCAAACCCATAGTTTTATACAATATAAGATATATAATATATATTTTATATATAAAATATAAAATATATATATATAGTTTGGGCTGTCTGTAAGACCAGAGTGAGCAAAAGCACTTTCCAAGGTCTTCTGTCAAATAATCAAATCTGAGAGACCAGAGTCATAAATACAAATGTGAGACACCTCAGGGAGTGTTTTGGGGCCCTTTACTCTCTATGATTTTTTGATTCTTGCTCTGTGAAATGCGGATTAAACTCTCACCTCAGTCATTAACCACTCACTAATTCATGTTTATAAAGTGCTGTGATCTTAAAGGTATTTCCCAGCCCAAAGGAATCCATGTAAACACGTGGCTGGATAGCAAAATGTTGTATGACAAATAGGATTGTGAAGAAAATCTCATAGTTAATCCATGTGTTTATTAAACCTGGTAAATTCTTTTTTTTTATACCTGAATTTCGGTTTCTTCCCAACAGGAATGGACAGCTCCTGATCTTCCTCCCTCCTGTGCTGGGTATTTGAATAGGATGGAATTTCACCAGCAGATTATTCCAGCTGCTGTTGTTAAACCACAGAGTTGCCAACAAACTCTTGAGTTCAGAATTTCTTACTCTTAAAATTTCTTTGTACGGCCGTGTCCCATATCCAAGCCGAGCAGCTGAGTCACGGCTTTTAGCGCTCTTTGCAAACTTCAGGGCCATCAATGCGGGTTTGAACCCGGCTCTCAGCAGTGCCGGAGATATTTGAGTCATTAAAAGGTGGTGGACACGACTAAAAGCCTCTTCCTTAGCAGGAAAGACGCTCTTTGGTTTTCTCTGATTTGGTTTTATCTGATTAAGTCACACAATTTATGTAAACTGCGCGGGAGCTGGGGAAACTGAGTCAGCAAAAACCCGGCCGGGAGCCAAAGTCAAGGAATGGCCAAAAATTCTGTGAGCTCAGTGCGAACTTGTTTTATTGAATTTTACTTTTATATGCCGTATTAACATCTCATTTGCATACAGATTGCGCTCCATCTTTACTCGAAAAGCGCGCAGTCAGCAGTTTTCCCCTGCAGCCGAGGAGTGGCACAGCAGCATTTAAATACTCTTGGTAAATTTTAAATGAAGGTGCAGCAGCTTTTGGTCAATCTGCTTCCTCCCTTATCAGATATATTTATCTTTCCCTTCCCAGTACAGCGGGGGTGATTTTATTTATTCCTTTCAGGATGGTTGGGATGTTCCAGTTACTCCAGGGATGCTCAGGAATCCCAAGCGCTCATCACACCAGGTTTCTCTGCTCCTGAAATGCTCCTGGTGGGAGCGACAGCACAGGAGCAGCGCTGCCAGGGCAGGGTTTGGCCACAAGGTTCTGTTTACTAGGGGAGGTGAATTCACCTCTGATTGTTGTTACCGGGAATCGCGTTAGAGCCAAGCAGAGAGCCCAGAGTGCTGAGCAAAATTAAATGTAAATAATCCAGCACAAGCACATCCATGCACTGGAGCAGCTGGATATGATCCATTAGCATTACACAGATTTTTCTGCATGTGCATAGATAATTCCCAGCTGCCATTATATATTTTTTCCCCCAACAATCAGCCCTTCATTGATGAGTTCTAATAATTCTATTTGGAGGTTAAAGAAATAAATACACCTCGCAGGCGTTAGAGCACACGACAGAAATGACTGTGTGGTATTAACAGTTGGTATCTGCCATGCTGGAATGGTAGAGATTAGAGAGGCAATACATAAATACACACAGTGAATATCACTTGGCAGCTATTGATGGTGTAACTGCCCTTACGTGGTCACGCAGAGATGCTTTTTTTTGGTGAAAACTCTGGAATTTTTTTGATGTTGTAATTAGTGCTGGCAGGTAGCAACGCAAGCCATCGCCTCTTGCACTGTCACCAAGTTAAATAATGTGGATATGCTGAGGAAGTTCCCGAGCTGCATCGCCAAAATCTGAGCCTCTGGAGGCTCCGTTGAGCCCTGCCCTTGAGATCTGGTTTTGTTAAATCCACCCAAGGCTTGGCTGCCGGCCAGAGCCGCGCTCTTGTCCCGCCGCTGTGGCATCGCTGCTTCAAACGCAGGATAACAACCAACTGCTAATGGCACTAATTAGGAGCCGTGGGGCTGATTTATGCCTTTTGTCACTGTACAAGCAGTGCAAGTGCCGAGGTTTGCAAGGATAACAATTATTGGTTCGGGTGATGATCCTTTCATCAAAGACAGACAACTGATTTTTTTACTGTCAGGATTCAGAACTGGGCTCAGGGAAAACATTCCAGGGAGTGCAGCCAATGGTCCAAACATTTTTCATAATTCAGCTTTGAAAATAAATCCATAACCGAAAAAATTACGAAGTGCGAAGGTTGTGTGGCAGATTAAAACTCCAGGCTGATGATTATTTACGTTATATAAATATATATACGATATTATTTATATACTATATAATTTATCTTTCAGAGACAGAAGAGCCCTAAATAGCACTAAGTGATTTTTATCTGAGTGTCCCAAATATTAGTGAATGAAATGCCTTTGTACTCACAGCAGAGTTAATGGGAAGCAGCTGATAATATTCTCAACACAAGTGTACCCAGATTATCCCTAAATTCTGGAGTTATTGGAACAATAGCACACATTCCTCTCCGCCAGCCAGTTGTTTATTCCGAATCAGGGATGTGCACACAACCAGGATTACTGAGAGCACTGGCACCGCCCGGTTTGGCACAGCTGGGATTTGAATTCTGATTTTCCTCTCTCCTAAGATCTGAATTTTGCCACCTCGCGTTTGGAAGTTGTCAGCGTGTGTCCCCTGTGGTGGCCAGGAGCTTCCCCTGCGCGTGCTGCTGCCAGACATCTCCCTCTGGAACAGCTTTATCACTGCGGGAGAGAAGGAAAACACACCCACAAGTTAAAACATATCCTAAAAACACCTGCCTCGGCCGAAAGATGAAAACTCCTCAGCCTGCAGTTCCTCGTTCCGTACTGTTTGTGTGCGAGCTCCGTTCAGAGGCGAGGCAGGATGACCTCCAGGAAAAGAGCAGGATGTGTTTGAGAGGAGGCAGGGAATGTGATAGTCTGGAAGCTTGGAGGAGTACAAGATCCAATCTCTCCCCATGGCTGGCAAGAGCATGTCAGACATAATGGAATATTAAGAGAAGGAACCTATTGCAGGCTCAGGGGACTTGAGTGAGGCAGCATTAAAAACTTTACTGCTATTAAATCTCGGGGAGCTGCAGATAATTTTGCTTTAGAGGAGCGTGGCTGCTGGTGTGGTTAAAAATGCTATCGAAAAATCCACTCAGGAGGAATCCCTCAATAAAACAGAAACAATTGGGGCTGCATTGGAAGTTCCTGCTAAGGAAAACATCATTTGGCAGAGAAGATTGGAGAGGCTGCAGAGTGACAGCAGAAGTGGAGTTTTAGGACTGCAAACGGGAGCTGAGGGAAATGGTGGAAAGACTATTGAGACTTTATTAACTGCTACATTGGGGATCAGAAAAAGTGCTCCCCACAGGGAGAGAAAAAGCCTTTCCCACAGCACTGAAACATTTGGCATCAGCTGCTGTGCTCGGGGAGAAGGATGAAACCATTCTTATTTTTTTTTAACCTGAAAACCTGCAAATTGCACTCACAGAGCAGGTGATCAACAACAAAAAGACATTTCCTGCCAGCAAATGTTTTCATACAGGAGGTTTGATGCGCCAAGAAAATTGTGACGTGCACAAGTATCAGAGAAACTGAAAATTGGGTCATATATAAATTCTTAAAAGCTGCCTTCTGGTTTGATTACTGGGTAGCTAATGACACCACATTCCCTGGCTCCCCCTGGATTCTGGCATTCAGCCACCAGCCTTAGTTAATCCAGTACATCTTCCTCACTAAGAGCAAGGGGGAAAAATCGGTATATTTAGAAGAAAACAGAAATATTTTAATGTATTTGGATTTCTTTTTATTAAGCTAAGACACGATTGAAGGCACAAAAGGCTGTGTTTTTATTCCTCAAAAAATTGAGAAGCTGGGTACTTCTGTTAAAGGACAGGAATGTGGGATCACTCTTTTTATTTGTTTGGCTTTTATTTTAACTGTGGCATTACTCAGGCTACAAAATCCCCCCAAACGGGGTAGACATAGGCTGAGCAGAGCATCCCTGAGAGCTCAGAATGGGGAAAAACCCTCAGTGGTGTGAGGCAGTGAGGGGATTGGGAAGGAAAACCTGAGTTTTTTAACAGCTATTTTAATGTTTAGAACTAGATCTCCTCTTTGAAAGCAGAAAGTTGCTGCTGGCACAGGGATTTCTGTGGTTTGCTCTTCTCTGAGGTGTTGCTGTTCCTGGAGATCTCAATCCCCCCCTTGGCTCTGTCTGGGAGGAATTTGGGGCTGTCCCCAAAGCCCTGTAGGGTTCCACACATCCCTTGTGTCCCCACAATCCTGAGGGGCCTCATTTCCTCGAGGCTGAGCTGTCCTAAGAACTGTAAGTGCCTCATGGATGTCTCCTTCCATGTCTCATCCAGTGGTGATTCCTATTTTTTGGGCACTGGGAAAGCTGCTGAGGAGGGAGAAAATGGTAGAAAATTCACATTTTTAGATTCATTCTTCATCTCATCTACTCTTCTCAAAGTCTTACTGTAAGTTAAGGAAAAATATCCTTGTCCTGTGCCTAGAACCAACAATTCTGCTCTTTCAAAAGTATTTCCTTTGAATTTTGGTGGGGAGAATGATCTTCCATCACCTCATGTTGAGGATAAAGATAAAGAAAGAGGAAGATTTTAATCAAAATCCTCCTTCAGAGCAACCCTGTCCCTTTTGTCCTCCAGCTGTGAGATCCATAACGTGAAGTATAAGCAGGGGACCCCATAACAGCTGTCACAGCATCTGAAGACTTTCCTTCCTCAAAAGAAACCTACTCTGGTATGGAAACATAGAAAAAACCCCAGAAAGGCGATTTTAACAAAAAGAAAAGTCCTTTAATGAATTGCAAATTCATTGAGCTGTAAATGAGACCAGAGAAAAACCAAAACAAAACTGATGGGGTGAACAAAGTACATAAAAATCCCGTGTGCATTCAGTGTTTATAAATCAGGCTCTCACCCACCACGCCTGGAAAAGACATCCAAAGGAACATATCAAATTACATAAAAGGTCAGGGAATGTAAAATACTGAACAGACTGTTATGGGATCACCTTTAATCTTCTCCACCACCTAAAAACTTGTGGGGAGGGATAAATGATAGTGACTGAATTGGGGAAGCTAATGAGAATTTTGGATTATAAAGCCAAAGTTGGGATACATTTTGTTCATTCGAAAGCTCTGGCACTTGCTGGAAATTCTGTCCAGTTACTGAAAGTTAATTTTCTGATTCATTTTTCTTAATCTACTATTGACTTTAAAAACTCCCAACGAAGTTTGAAAGTCTTTATGACATGATTTAATAGTCAGAACTGCTAATTTGGTTGTTGCACAACTCCTTTGGGGTGGTGGTAGCACTGTTTTAGGGTCACAAATCCCATTTTATTCTTGCATCCTGCCTACTCCAGGTAACAGCTGAGATAAGGGATTCTCAAATCAGGGTTTAAATGGAGATATCCCATTCTGGCTGAAAATTTTATTTCTCTCTGGACACAAGAAAACATCGTTTGATCCCCAGGTGTAAGTACTGAGTTTTTCCCGCAGGGAGTAGAGGAGTTGTAGAGAAGGATCCCTCTCTCTCCTTTCTTCTTTCTCCTTGTTCTCTCACTTGTCATCACAAAAAAGAAACTCTTAATTTGAGCTTTTGGGCCCTTGGTACAGTTGTAGAGAATCAGGAGCCTAAAGGGTTTAAGTGATGGTTTTCAGTTGATGGAATTAGAGTGTCTGGGAGGTTACACTTGGTTTTGGCTTAATTCACTTGGGGTTACTCCCCTCAGGTCTTCTCAGTAACAAACCCACCTGTAATGAACCTTTTCTTTTATATTTTGCATGTATTTTTTTTGTAGGAGAGGAAATAAAAGTTACCTCTTTCATCCCAATCCACCTTTTTTTTTTGGGTGAGCTACTTAAAGGCCAGATTTTCTCAGTTACCTGTGTCTAAATGTAACATTTATTGTCTGTTCACTTGAATGAGAAATGCTCTAAAAACCGTGGAATCAAAAGTATCCCATTGCAATCTGAAACATTAGGGCTGTGACAAGGTGGGAGGTGTTTCATGCCAGGAAACAGAAGTACCTAAAGAAGAAACCCTCTCCTTTGAAACCTGGAAACCCTTTGAAACCTGGATAATCCAAAGAAATTTGAGGTTCAGCATCCTCATTTTATGACGGTCAATTCAGCAAGATCATGATCTTAATCTAAAATTTGTTACTTAGGTGCATCCTTCCCCTGGATTTCTCCTTCTTAGAAATCTCTTTAATTTGCCTGCTATTCATCTCATTTTCCTTATTTATTTTCTTATTTCAAAAATTAACAAAATGAAACTCTGGCTCAGTTCTACCAGTGGTAGGATGAGCACAGACTGGTCTCTAAATTCCCCTCCAAAGCCTTACTTCCCTTCCAGTGTCCCAGTGTCTGTGACAAGTGATCCCAGCCAGCAGCAGAGCTCCAAAGGCACATCCAGGACAAGACTAGCTTGCCAATCCATCCTTCTTGAATATGCCAAGATATTTTAATTGGGATTTTTCCCGAGGAATTGCTTGTTCATACACATTTTTATTCGGACACGCATTATTTGTGGGCATTTCTATCCATCTGCATGCACAGCCGTGTATTTTCTCTGTGGGTGTCACAGGTTCTGCACTCAGTGCTGGGAGCTTTTCATATTTTTTCTCTGGGAACATGCTGTGATAGCTCCGGTATTTCAAAGAGCATGCAATCCAAAATCTGTCAGCAGGAAATATTTCTTTAAGGAAGAAAATGTGTTTTTTGTTAACTTTCTCAATCTCTCATCCATTCAGCTCGGTGGAGAACGTACATCCAAGCTCTTGCTGGGCTTGGAGTGGGACTTCTCTTGATTCCACCTTTTTAAACAAGAGTTTACAAGAGGGATGTCAAAGTTGGAATCTCCATGTCAGGCTCCTTCCCAAAAATAAAGTTTTAAAAGTTACAAATCAAACAACTGATTTATAACCATCCTTAATGAGTCGCTCTTGGCCTTGCAAGGGAACAACATTTATTGTCTTGTCCTACTAGCCCAGAGTGATTCTGCATGCCGCAGGAAGACACTCAGGGAAAAGAATCCAAACAATTTCTATGGCATCAAAGCCTCGTGGGGGTTTCCAGGTGAACGAATTCAGATTTATTGTTGGTGAACTTGGTTCCCAGTGACCTATTTAATTCTACATTAGCATCTCTATTGCAACGCTTAGCTCTTCCCAAACATACACTAATTCGGTCTCACACCATCCCTCAAACAGGAAACGGGATAATGAGGTGTGGGCTCTTCTCGCTTCCCTTTCGGCCGGCCCGTTATTAATGCCGGCGCTGTTCGGGGTCATACAACAGGAGAAGACAAAGCGCATCAGTCTGGGCAGGCAAACGCAGCTGCCACAAACCCATCCCCATCACCAATAAACCACAATCAACTGATTCCTCTCAGCTCCGAGCTGGTCATTTTCCTTCAACCAAATTTTGATCCGTTTTATAAAATCCCTGCTGCTTGTCACCTTCTGCAGCTTAAAAAATAGTTTCTAAAGTGAACTTAAACCTGTGCTGTGCTGGATGTACGGAATAGATCCGCATTTTATCTGACAGTGATTTGCAGCCCATCTGTACCTGACTCCAGAATTATCCTGTGTGCATCTTGTACCGTGTCTGATGCACCATGAGGGGATGTTTGTAGTATTTTCAGATAAAAAAACTCGATCATTAATAACAGATGTCGAACTGTGAGAAGTGTTAAAGACGGATAATTGCTTCCAGTCCAAAAAGTTTTGGAGCACCTTGATTTTAAAATATCAGTTACCTTACAAAAAATAATAGATCTTTTTGGTGTGTCCTAATCCCTTTGGTCAGTTCAAAGTATAATTTTTCCGCGTTCTCTTTATCTTCATTCCTGTTTAAAAATTTGAATACCATTAAGGTCATACTTCAATCCAGGAGAGGTTTGGCTCTCCATTTCCCCCTCTCTGACTTCACAGAGGAGCAGTAAGCACTATAAAATATTCTGTGCCATTCTAACTAATCACCCCTCTGGCATTCTGAGCAAATGCAGGTTAATGGTGAACCTTTTAATATTTCTATTAATTACATATATTATCCTAATAACTCTATTGTCAATTTTTCATTGCTAGGTAATGAGTAGAGCTGGGTTAGCTGTTCATAACTACCCATGGATTTAAATGAAAGGAGGGATTTTTGTTTGGTTGTGAATTTCCTGCTGGCAAAGCCTAATTCCTACAAGTGCATTTGTTACATGAAATTAATTTAGGGATGGTCTGTGCAGGTGTGATTGAGCAGAGGCAAATTCATCACTGCTGCTCTGGACTGGGGCATTTACACAGGGTATGGAAAAACGACTGTTGCTGGTCTCTCGTTACAGAAATTAATATTTGAAGTAGTTTTCAACCTGAGCATTTTATTAAACAGCACAGGTGTATGAATGGAAATGAGAACACAGTTGGGCTATTGGGTTTTTTAGGCAGCCATTGTACATTTGATTAAATCCACAACTTGAAGTTCAGAGCAGGATGTCTGGGAAGGCTTCGGATTTAAGCAGGAGATGGAACAATTCAATCAGCCACAGTAATTCTTATTCTAATAAAGTTCCCTGTTTGGAGTGGCAGGAAAGGGCTCCTGCCACAATTGTCCATGTGTTCCGGTGCCTCCCACCATAACGAGCTGGAAAGAGAAACCGCAGCCAACTCAATAGGAGCTGTGCTTTGATGAGCCCACAGAAAGATCTGAACATAAGGATTGTTTCACAGAACATGGGCAGCAATGAAGCTGAAAATATCGATTCATAAATTTCCCAGCAAGATGAGAGAAAACTCCGCAATCGTTCCCGAGAAGTTGATGAACGTTTCCAGCCCCAAACACAATTCACTAATGAGAGTGTTTGTATGGAAAGGTAAAGAGACACGGAAAGGTTTTAATGGGGCAGTGTGTGAATAAGCAGAGGAAAATGTCCTTAAGTAAAACACTAACAGGAAAATTTTAAAGGAGGAATCTTAGGAAAAATCACGACACTTGGTTTGACTTTGAAAAAGCCAGTGCAGCTGTCAGCACAGTCCAGGGGAGTGAGAAGTTACCCCAGGAATGTGCTGAAAGACTGATGCAAGGAGAGATGCAGGAACTCCCAGGTGTGAAGGGAAGGCTGTTAAAAGGCCTTTTTTCCCCCGGATTTAATTTCTCAGCCAGAAATGTACCAGGTAGATGAGGCAAAACAAAACTGGGAGGCTGGCTGGAGTGTGATGCAGCAGGGCTGGGAGCTCAGTGTGGATGTTGGATGATTTTAAGGTGCCTTCGAACTCTGTGATTCCCTGATTTTCTGTAGCTGGATTTTAGCTGCCCTGATCGTGGGTTAGAAGTTGACAAACACATCTCAGACAGCTCCAGCTCGGCTGTCCCCGGACCTGGGGACAGGAGCTTGTCCCTGATGAGGAAGCAGCAACAAACCACCACATGGATTGTCCTGAAAAGCACCATGAGCCCTGTCCCAGGTGCTTCAGGCTCACTGGACATGTCAGTCATTTTCCTCACTTTCCCAGGCTGCCCACGGGCTACTGGAAATCCCAAACAAATGTCAGGAGAAGCAATAGGGCACTGGGTGAAGTGTGAAGGCAATAGAAAAGGGAAGAAATCACAGTTCTTTCATATTTAAAATCGATTCAAATAGAGAAGTGGTGGTGATTTATAAACTTGAGGAAGGTTAGCCTTAATCTCCAGCTAGACATTTTCATTGCCTGAGTAAACTTTGAGCTCATGCGAGCTGCAGAGGCAGGAATTTGGTATTAATAGAGACACTTGAGGCAGTTTTCTTAACTGAACCACCCACAGTGTCAAGGGGCTTTGCCAATGAAGCCTCAAGAGATGGTTTGGCTGCTCAGGACAGCTCCAGTCCTAAGGGACCCTTTGTGCTGACAATTCAGCTGCTGTCCAAAATACGGGGAGAGTGCAGAAGGAAATACAATAAACGAGAAAAACAGATCAGTAAATGTGAATCACCAGAACTGTACCCAGAGCTGAAGGAAATCCCTGCAGTCCTGTAGGTGCTGTGTAAAGTTCCCCGTGCCCAGAGGTGAAACAAATTAACAAAAATTTTTACTTCACTTTACATATCACAGGGGTTTTTTTAAAAAAAAATTATAAATTATTCTGCATCTAGATTTTGAGTGAACTCTCCCACAAACTACATGCAGCAGATTTTTCCTTATCTGCAACTTTCTTAGAGAGCCAAGTAACGTAAATGACTTTAAGAAAGCCAATTAAATGTATGATTGAATGTCATCCTTGCTGACTGCAGCCTTCATAAGGAACTGGAAATGTGAGGTATTTTTTTTTACCTAATATTGAACACAGTTAATTAAAAAGGTAAAGATTACATTTTGCTTCAGTTAATTTGAAATAGAGAACCTCCACTTAAACAATAAATTTCGGATTTTAGTTCTAGCAATTAATAGACCAAACTGTGTACTTAAGGCTTTATTATATTGATTCTAAAATAATTAGATTAGCAAACACATTGCAAATATATTATCTAAAACAAATAAGATTATCGCCACGCTTTTTGTTATACAGCACAGCAATAAAACATACCGCAGCGTAATCTAAGGCAATCTCATAAAGTTAATAGTCATGGAGCATATATTACATTCTTGCACTAAATGACAAAAGGCAACATGAGCATGGTGTGGACAGTGTTAAATACTTTGCAAAAGTTGAGAGGTATCTCTGGTGTTCAGCAGATGGTTTTAGCCCCACGTGTGTTCACAGCAGCATTTCAGAGCAGTCTCTGCCCCGTAATCTCATTTTAACTGCCCCAGCCCGTCTCCCAGCGCACTTTCACATTCCTCCTCGCAAAGCAAATTGTAAAAAGTGTTCCAGCAGCAGTCTGAAAAGCCTTCGGGCTCTTTGAGAGGCCCTTTAAAAAGCATGACATTCAATCAGAGTTCAGGGAGGAAAGTTTTAATGAATAAACTTGGTAAATTAGAGAGCACCGCAGCAGAGTGATTAACTCTCATTTGTGCATCAGTGTTAAAATTAATTAAAACGTTGAAGCCGTAGGAGGCAGGTTCCCTCCTCGAGACCTGGCTTTGCCCTCGGAGCCGGCCCGGACCCAGCGGCGATTCATCTCCCCGGGATGAGAGGGGCGCCGAGAGAAAAGCACAGCCGGGACAAATGTGTTCGCCACGGTGCTGCCCTGCGGGACATCCGCGGGGCCTCGGCGCGTCCCTCCCGGCTGTCACACCGGCACACAGCGGGGACACGGCTGCCTTTGCAGCGGGGACACCTTCCCTGCATCAGGCCTCCCTGATTTCAGTACCTGGGGTGTGCTGGATTGTGCTGCAGTGCCCAACAGGCTCCCTGTGCCATAAACCGGTGACTGGAACTTTCTTTGTCACGTATTTGATACAACAATTTAATTTTATGCTCATGGCTGTCACCACCTTTACTAACAGCCTTTCTCTGCATTAATTAATAACATGAGAATTAGCTGAACTCTCAGAGTATTAAAGAAAAAGGATTTATCTTAGGGCTTTGATGGCCATACATTTTAGCAACCAATTTTGTGTGAAATCATAACATTAAAATCCTGCTTAAGAGAAAAAGAAAACTTGTCCTCTTTCCAAAATCATTTTAGATCCTTTTCTTTCAAGAACCAGGAGCCAGTATTCCTTCCTAGCCAGACCTATTATGAGGTGGCTGTTTAACAAATCTGTGCTGGTTTGGAATTATAAATGACAGCCTATTTTATAAAGGGAAAAGTCTTCTTTGACAGCAGAACAATATCACACGGGTAACAAATGGCAAATTGTGTCATAGAGCTGAGCAGTTGTTTTCCCATGTTCACCAAGGGCCAGTTATTAATTTTACATTGGTCAGAATTAAGGATTTTGGAGAAATTCATCTGAAACGGAAAGTATGAAAAATTCCTGCTCAATGAAAATTACCATTATTCGCTGTAGATCTATATTCATAACTTTAAAACCTGGCAGTCTTTCCTATTTTTTTCCTCTATAGATTTCTTGTCAACAAGAGTGTCAGAGGTCAATGTCAGAATGCCCCTCTGGCACCCATTAACTATAACCAGAAAACTTGTTCACTATTGATCTACAATGTCTAAATATCTATTATGTTGGATATAAAAGGTGGTTTCACGTCTTTCTAAAACAGATAATTCATACAGGCCAAGGGGTCAGGCCTGGTGATATATTATTGTTTCACTGTATCAGTGAAGTGCAGGAGGGGAACAGGCCAGGCCGGTGTCACTGACCTCTTGGGGACACAGCCATGTGTCCACGTTCCCCACCACCATCTGCAAGATGTTTCAGTGCTTTGAAACTCCTGAACAAGTCGTGTTTAAAGTGTTTGTTCATGTCATGGCAGCCAGAGCTGGCATCAATCCCAAATCTGGTGGAAGTCTCTGTCCCTGTCCCTGTCCCCACTGGGCCGTGGTGCAGCTCGGTGTCTGTGGAGCTCCTCACACCGTGATGGTCACGCTGCCAGGACAGGGTGAGGAGCAAGGTGAGTCTTACAGGAATTGTGCACAGAAAGGGCTCTGCCCTGGGGGTTTCAGTTGTCACAGCTCCACTGCCAGGGCTCTGGGTGAGGAGCAATGTGAGTTTTACAGGAATTGTGCACAGAAAGGGCTCTGCCCTGGGGGTTTCAGTTGTCACAGCTCCGGTGACTTCTGCAGAGCGATGGCACTCAATGTCCACAGAGGCTCTGCCCCAGAACGTGTGTCAGGCTGTGGCCGTAGCTCCAAAATCATGTGTTTTCTTCACAGACACTTGTGTAACATCACATGAATGATTTTGTTTGCTCATATCAACCCATCAAATTTATTGAGGCTCTTTTAGTCTCCTCATTGTTTAACTCCTGAGGTGCCTCTGCTCTGCTCGAGGCTCAAATGCAGAGCAGGCACAGCTGCATTTCTTTGTTCTGCTCTTCCTACAGCAGAGCACTGTGAGGGTGGAGGACACAATCCAGGGCTTGGATCCCCCCCAGCCCTGTGAATTCAGCCTTTGAGGCTCCATGGCATTTCCCAGCAGGCACCTATTTCCTCTGCAGGATGAGCCCCATAACAAGCAAACCCTCTTTGGAAGGCAGCTGATACTCTACTCTTTAATGGAGTTTATGGCCTTCTAGCAAGCCCCCAAAATGGTTCATATTCTTCCAGGCTACATTTTTGAAGAAAGTAAATTGAGATGAATCATGCTAAGATGAGATAGTTAAAATGTCAGGCTCCATAAGTTTCAATGCATCCTTATAGCTCTGAACACTAAAATGCAACTGAACATTGGAATAAGGGAAACAAAAGAGAAATCAGATAACTAGTTCTTATAGAGGGGAAAAAAGTAATTTCTGTCTGTGCTGCCACACCATGGAAATCCACATAGTACAGTTTTAGAGCTGTACCTTAAAAAAAAAAAACAATTGCAGTTTCTTTTTATCACTGGCCTTGGTTACACATCACTGCCTACTCTATGGCACACTAGAATTGCAGAGTTTCTGAGGCAAACAATACAGCAGCAGCTTTATTTCTGTTTACAAATGTTACCTGGGGGAAATGTGCCTGTACCTGTTGGATAAATTACAAATCATCAGCACTAAATGTGACCCACAGCAGTGACATAGAGGGGAAGAGGGACCGTGGTCTGTACGTATTTGGTGTTAGAGAGGAGGGGAGTGCCTGGTTGGTGCTGCTGGGTCAATCAGTTAATGAAATGAGGCTGCTGGACTCCTTAAACTTGAGCTGTGTGGTGCTTCTTCATTCGTTTGCTGGACAACAGCCACTTCCTCCTTTATACTTCATCATAATATTTACAGTCAGATTAATTAATTAATCAGATTAATGCCGTTATTGTTTTAAGTGACTCACTGTGGGTGTTGAACACCACCAGATTTGTGTCCAAGAGCCTTCTGGGTTCATAGGGAAAGGGCACGGGATGCAGAGAAGCCTTGTAGGCCGTGAAGCACCTCTTAGTCCAAGCCCAGAGGTGATGTTCAGCTGAGCTGACCAAAGGAAACCTGTGATAAGAACCAAGAACAAGGTTCTAACTCTAAATCAGGAGCAAGCCACTGCCCAAACCCCTTTGTTCCACGTTCCCTTCCCAAGGGTTGGCTGGGGCAGCTTTCCCTGCCCAGCTGGTGACATCAGGAGAGGATTCATCCTGCACCTAAACCCACCAGTCCTGATCACAACATGACCTTGAGCTGCTCCCAAGGCCATCAAAGCCTGGTGCAGGGTCTGGGTTTGTTGTAAGCAGATCCCAGAGCTGGGCATGCCGAGGCTTTAGGGACACAGGCACAGATAACACCAGACACCAAATAGGGTCAGGAGAGACAACTGGGGTGTAACTGGAGCCCCTCAGGCCGCTCTGGCTGCAACACAGATGGGCCAGAATGAAGGCTATCACTCCTAGTTTGTAGCCATTAGCAATCATGATCTCCCTAATATGAAACAGAAATAATAGTATTATTAATAATAATATCAAACTGACACATTATTAGCCTCTACAGATGGCTCTATTCCTCCTAATAATTTTTATTTTTATTTAATGTTTGGAGATGCTGTAAAAAGGGGCTAGTGCTTCCAAATGTGACCTCTGTGGGGTTTAAAACCTACTGAATCAGATGAGATATTAAAGCATTCAATGTAATGTATGACTTAAAGCCATGTTTTTAAAACTTTAATAGGAAATGTCTGATGCCTCAGATCACTATTTCTTGAAGTACAGTAGGCTGAAGAATTTGCTTCAGAGGGTCTCTTTATATCCAAGAAGAGCCACGGTGAGAATACACAGTATGTTCTTCCTTCACCATGCCTCTAAATAGATGTAAAGGAATTAACGGGTATTAATAATACATCATGTTTCTACTTTGTTTTATACTATTGTACATATGTTCTCACACCACAATCAACACCACCGTATTTAAATATCTCCAAGCAGTTCATTAAAGGAGGTGATTAACATCTGTCATGTGTTTTTTCCCCTCCTCCTGTCCCCAAGGAGAGGAGGATGTTCAGTGGCAGACCTGATTTTGGTTGGGATTTATCGTTTTTATGGGAGGCTTTTTTTCATTTTGCTGAGGTTTTATTTTATGACACAAAACTACCTATTGGGATAAATGTTTGCAAAGGCAAAAACAAGTCTGCTGAGCAGCTGAAGTGAAAAGGGGTGAGGTTTAAGGGGAGTGGATGAGGTTGGAGACTGGGGCTGGGTACGTGGTGGGAGTTCTGTCACGTCCTCACCTGGCCACTGGGAGCTGGGAGAGGAGCCTTTGGCTGGGGGATGACCTTTAAGGTCCCTTCCAACCCAAACCATTCCAGGTTTCCATGACATGAGGAAGCCAAAGAGTGGCTGCTGTAGCAGTGCTGTGCCCCGAGAGCTTGTGGGGCGTCAGGGTATCGCCATCAGCCAGGTAAGGCTGTGCTGAGTTTTCTGTGAGCTTTCAAATATGTGAAGATCTGATGTAGGCTGATGTTTTCATGGGTATTTTCACCCTCAGCCAGATCATTGTGTGGGCAAGAGCAGAAATCAGATTAGTTACAGCATATTTCCTCACAGGATCTCTGAGCCTGGAATGACTGTGGTCTCCGTTAGAGCCATTTTGCAGCATCATCTCTAGTGAGTTAAATTCCCCCAAGTTTTGCTTTCAGCTTTACTTACCCATGGTAGCTGTCCAGGAAAAGCACAGAGATTGTCTGAATATCTACATCATCCCTTCAAGTTTTCATATGAACCACAAGACCACTGGTAGCTCTGAGTCATAAATTTACATCTGCCATAATATTTGCTGATGCACCTGGCTCTCACTGATTGTGTTCCGTGTGCTTTTCCAGAGAGAATTGGACGGTTTCTCCTTGCCAGTGTGGGTTTGTACCAGCTGCTTTCCAGGGACAAGCTGGTTGTTATTGTCTTTGCTGGATTTGTGTTTTCAGTTTCCATCCCAGGAGGGAATTCCTTGGCCAGTTCTGTTCTGCACTGAGGGGAGATGGGGAGGTCTGATCCTTTCCTCGGCTTCCCCAGCGCACAAACCCTTGGATTGTGGAGGTTTTCTGTACCTCAGAAACATCTGTATGTGGGAGAGCTCCATATCCATCTGTGTATGGATGTGCCAGTGGAGGATGGGGAATTCAAGGAGAGGGAGAAGGTCTGTGTGTGCACACAAGCCATGAACACACACACACAGAGTCTCACAAAGGTCCCAGTGGGGAACCCACACTAAAGGTTAATGCAGCCCCAGGCTGTAATTAGCCTTTTGCACAGAGTCTCCTTGTTGTGGAATCTCACTTTATGAGGGTTTTCAGGGCAAGGAGCCACCAGTCCCCTCCCCCAGTGCCCCCAGTAAAGCCCACTGGCAGGAAGCTGCTGGGGATGCTGGGCTTTGGGGGCGATTCTAAGGAGCAGATCCTCCCCTCCAATGGCTCAGGGTCCCCTTGAGATCTCAGGGATCCTCAAAGATGGAGAGAAGGAAAATCCCTCACCCCACTTCATCTTTTTCTTTCCCCTGAGTGGAAAACCTGTTTCCTAATTTAGGAACTCATTGTCACATCAGTTGGTGACAGCAAAATTGCCTCTTTATCAGATATATCCTGATAGCAGAGAGAGGATTGGCACTGCCCTGTTGTACTTCACATAAGAAACATTCCTCTTCACTGAAGTGCAAGAAATTAAAGGAATTAAGGAACACAGTAAATATTACAAACTCAATTCCATGCTGCTTATCCAAGTTCATCTTCCAAAAACGTGCTGTTTGCTGTTTGGGGGTGGCTGATGGTTGCAAGGCTCAGTGAGGGTTTATTGCAGCCATCAACTCTGTGGTGGCTGCTGGAGTCAACCCCTGGGGTCAGTGACTTGGGCATGAAATTACATCGAGATATTTTGTTATGACCTGCGTTTGCAGACCTTGCATGTGTTGAAGTCAATACCACTATTGAATTTTCCCAAATGAATGCCATTTATTTTGAAAATTCAAACAAAATATCTCCTCCACCGAGCATGACCCGTTCGGGAATCTGTGTAACACCAGCACACCACTAATGAATCCCAGCAACAGCTCAAAGAGGCCAATATTTGGGGGAAAATCTGTAATGTAAAAACTAGAAGGGAAAAAAAGTCTGTTTGGTTTGGTTTGGTTTGGTGTTCTTGGTGCCTGGAGGAGACAGGGGAATCCCCAGCCCCACCGGGGAGCGGAGGGTTCTGTCCTGTCAGCGCTGAGTGGAATGACATTGGCCTGATAAACTGTGATAACGTTTTCAAAAGGCAAATCCCACAATATATTGAAGCCTCCTGGGAGCAGGGGTAGGTGTTGTCAGCTCCACTGCAGGCACAAATGCAAACTCCCACCACTGGGATATGTAACAATTTGTAATGCAACAATTAACAGAAATATTGACATAAGTATGTGCTCAGCGGGGAG
>VXBN01015744.1:214137-249137 GCA_013397395.1 Sinosuthora webbiana
CCTGACTCTCTTCCCAAAACCCTGACCCCTTCCCAAAATCCTGAACCCCCTTCCCAAAATCCCGGTCCCAGCCCCGCCCGGGCCGCGCCGGGAGCGCCTCCTGCCGGCGGCGGGCGGAGCTGCAGCGCCGGGCGCGCTCCGGGACGCGCTGGGATCCATCGGGAAAAGGATTTTTCTGTCCAGGCAAAGCCAGGGGGTGGTTTTTAAAATAAAGTCCCGGACATTTCACAAGGAAAAAAAAATATATCAAAGCTTCAAATCCCAGTCGGCAAAAGCAATGGGTAGGAAAGGTTTCAAGTCGATCTCCTCCGTGGAGCGGCTCAGGGGCTCAGCCCTGTCCACATGGACGTTTGGGATTGCGGGGTCAAGGCCAGGCAGGGCAATGAATTCACAAAAGTAGAAAGCCAAAATAAAAGGCCGAACCCCACCACCAGCTGTAATTCTTCCCCAGGTGAGCACCGACCTCAGGAGGAGGAAATGCTGCCCGTGGGAGTGGGGCTCTGAGCTGGCTCCAAACCTCTGCCCTCGGCAAACCTGGGCAAAGTGAGTTCTCAGCATGTTGGGAGACATTAGGGAGAAATTCTTCACTATGAGGGCACTTCACAGGGTGCCCAGAGAAGCTGTGGCCGCCCCTGGATCCTTGGAAGTGCCCAAGGTCAGGTTGGAGCACCCTGGGACAGTGAAAGGTGTCCCTGCCATGGCAGGGGTGGGATGAGATGAGCTTTAATGTCCTTCCCAACCCAAACCACTCCAGAATTCTGTGATTCTGTGATACTTTCATAGTGCCACAGCCATGCCGGGGGTATAGAAGCACTGGAAACAGCTCATTTGATATTTTCTCCCGGAACTTCTTTACTGTTGGGAAAAGTTGTGGTTTATGTCCTTTTGGAGAAAAAGTGGAAGCAGGGCTTTAGATTTTCTCTTTCTGTGCGTCCATCTTCCATGTTCCAGGACAGGTGCTTCAAAATAATTCATTTGTTTCTAAGCACAATGTTCCTTCCTGTATCAGAAGGGAGAAGAAAACAAATAATGGAATCATTAATTTTAATCTGATTTCAGAACACAGGGAACCATTGTAAACCTCTACCTTGAAATATTTTCAGGACAAATAGTAGAAATTAACTTTTTTCCCCCCCATTAGTAACTTTCTACACAGGGAAAACACATTTCCAGGCTATTCTATTTATGGTCCACACGTTGCTGCAATTGCCTTGAATTGGATAGTGTGGAAAATCCTTTTTCTTTCTAATCTGTCTCTCCACACTGTAGATAAGTAGGACAATATTATCCCAGAACTCCAAAAACTTTATGTACAAACATCTTATTTATTATTAATGGGCACATTCACAGTCCCAGAAACCCATTTATTTTAGAGGAAACGTCCTGCCTTTTTGGGGGCTTGCCATGTCTCAGCAGAGCAGGGTCAGGCTGAATATGGAGCTGTAGGTTGATTTATCTCCAGGATTCCTGCAATTTCTCACATGTCTGCTGGCATCACATCCAGGTAGGGATAGCATAAAGTGACATTTACTATTTCAGTCTTAAACTGAGTGTGGATATTGTTGCTAATAATCATCCCCTTGTAAATTATAAATGTCAAGGACACCCAAACCCACGTTTTCACTGGAGCTTCTTTTTCAGAAGGAATTTCTTCCGTGTGCAGCCATTGTCAGGCTCCTGAGGCTCCTTTTGGCAAACAGCACAGCTTTAGCCTTTAGGGTGTTTGATCCCTGCCTTCAGCTCCTGCAAAATAAATTAATAAAGTGGGTGTTTTTTTCTTAGGGTGTGGCCCCACTTCAAGTCCATGTGCTTTAAGTTGCCACTGGAATATTGCTTATTAAAAATGAGAGAAAATGGGGCTGACCTGGGCCAGACACGAAATCTGAGCATATTCCAGGTGTCGCTGGGAGCAGGATCACAGAGCTGGCAGAGGTTCCTGCTGCTGTCATTAAACCCAGAGCACTGCAGAGTCTGGGGAGCAGCAGAGGAACCAGGCAGAGTCCCCGAGCTGTGCTGCAGCACAGGGGAGGTGACATTTCTGTGCCACCACTGCAGTTCTGGGCTCTCTGAAGGGCTTCCCACCACTCAGCAGCCACTTCCCTTCTTCCCCAGCACATCCCCGGTGCCCAGCAGAAACTGGGATTGAATCCAGGAAATTCCAGCTGAGAAAATCAAGATCTAAACCCTTCCCACCCAGTGAGCAGATGCAATGCAGCTCGTTCATTCGAGTCAATCCGAACCAGGGCTGCAGTCACATTTTGAAACCCTCACAATATCAGTGAGTTCTTTATAACTGTTTCCCCTTCAGAATTAAATAATTTGTAATTTATGGAAAGGATAACAAATATAAATGGCTCTTTGAATGAGTGGCATTCTCTAATTTGAGGATAAGCAAGATGAAAATTATAGAAGAATTCTGCTTTAAACTCCTGATGGTTGGGTTGTCTCCCAGTGAAGCTGGGGCTCAGTCAGAGTACAGCTCTTCAAGCCTCAAAGAAGACCAAAGATCCAAGTGCTAATTCAGCAAATTATTTCAATCCAAGCTCATGCTTAAATTTGTCCTTCTTCCAGAACGCCCTGGTAAAATTTCTCATTTAATGGGAGAGAAGGACATCCTTAATCTCATTAAATTTAAAGAAAATTTTATTGCTAGTGCCGTGAATAAGGTTGGACTTGAGGGTGACACGTGTGGGCTGGGTGAGGCCTGAGAATCCCTCCATAGAAGAGGATATCTCTGCAGCCAAATGTGCACTTTTTTTTTTTGAAAATTGGGAATTTCTCCTGTCAAATCTGTCTTTTCTGTCTCATATGGAAACAGTGGTTTGGACCTTCAGTTCAGCAGGATTTTATTGAATGCCTCCGGTTGTTCTACACGTGCTCCCTTCTCCCCCAAATTATCCTAATTAATGGCTTTTTGATCTAAATGTATCCTATAAAAATAAGAAGAACAAAATAATAAAAATAAACTCCACTTGGCTTCTCTGTTAAACAACCCTGAAGAAAAATTTGCACATAGGACAGCTGTTTAATGCATTGATCAGACTTTTATTTAGGAGAAAGCCCTAGATTTTGGGTCCAGCCCTCAGGATTTAGTCTTGGTCATGCAAAAATCAGTGTGTTTTTCTAACTTTAGAGTCCGGATTCCAGCTTGGAAATCTGAATGTTTGGGGAAACTTTCATCCTGCTGGAAGTGCCATTATTTTGGAGAGTTTCATACATGAGAGCTCGGTGGGCCTGGCATAATGGGGATGTGAAGATGGATTGTGGAGAGCCCCAGAGCTCTCATTAGGGCAGGGAGGGAGGCCAGGCTCTGATGGGAATGACGGATTGGGCCATCTCCTGCCTTCCTCTCCCAAGGCAGAGCGCTGGGTTTGTGTTTTAATTTCAGAGATAATTACTTTCATTTAATCCAGCGCTTTTTAGGAAGGTAACATTGATGAGGACATTTGTTATGGGCCCATCATCTCCCCTGTTTGAATTGGTTCCTGGTTAGTCAGGAGTGCTGGAAAAGGGGCTGCCTGGGGTGGGTGGGGCAGATTTTCCCTCACCCACCTCAGGATATTCTGGTTTAGAGATTTCTTCCCGGTGATACCAGTACCAGAGCTGGGAGGTGAATATCCATGGAGTCCTCGATCCCTCCATTATTGTGTTGGCAGAGTAGCCTGAGCCTGCACCTGTGGAAACATTTATTTTTGCATCAGGAGCACTGTGGAAGCTTCCTTCTCCCTGAGCACTTTACCTTGCAGAGTTTTGGAGTTTTCAGCTGGGCTCCTTCTGGATAAAACACCATGGAAAGCTGTGATCCAGGAATGTGCCAGGGGGAGCCCTGGGTGCCACTGCCACACTCCAGGGTGGATCCATTGGGGTCCCTGCTGCTGCTCCTAAATCCACGTTCAGACACCTGGTTTGCAAAGAATCCTGAGTATTGTACCTTTGAAAATCAGGCTGCTTATCTCACCCTGATTTTACTGGTTGGCACAAAACTCCTGCCACTCTTCCTCATCCATAAACCTTTATTTCACTCCTCTGTCCAAGCAGCCGTGGAAAACTCCAGTAGAGCAGATCAGACTTTTTGTAGCACCGAAATATCAACCTGGGTGACTTGTTCAGCAAGGAAAGGTGCTCTGAGAACAGAAGGAGTTCTGAGGGACATCCCCAAAATTGCTGTTGGCTGGAGCAGTGCTCACTTGAGAATAATCATGACAGTGCAAAGGCTGTGTTGGCCACATCCCCCTCCAGTCACAAATTTATACGACATGAGCTGTCATTAAGGAGCTGCTGAGTGACAACAACATATTTGCATGGGTGGGGGCACTGTGTTTCTAACCTGCTGTGCTGTGACTAAATGGTTTTCACTTTTCAAATTTTATATGGTTTGCTAAAGTTCTCTTTACTTACCAGATTTAGTCAGGCTTGCTTAATAAATTACAGAAAACAGTTTAATTACTAAAAAACATAAAGTGATCCTTTGTACACAGCAAAGGCACTTGGCTCTTTACATATCCTCCCTCAGTACCATGTGCTTAAAATTAGCACGTGGCAGAGCCGAAGATTGTTTTTAAGAACAAACCCATTTCTATGCTCCCAACCCAAATGCAACAGGAAAAATACCATTATTGCAGGACTCGAGATAAAAAGGGGGGATTCAATTTTAAAACGCTTGTGGCAATGAAAAAATATAACTTCCAATGTGAGTCAATTCATGGAGGCCTTAACATTCATTTGTTGCAAATGGAGGGGGCAGTGGAATCCAAGGCTGGAGCCAATTGGCATCTGGCAGGCTGGGAAAGGTCAAGCGGCGGCTCGTGGTGTGTGTGCTGCTCCCAGGCTTTGTTAAAATGCTGGGATTAAACAGAAGTTACATCTGAGGTCAAGTGACCGCAATAACAGGGGACACAGCGAGCCCTCAAATCATTCCCCGCGATGAAAATGACACGGAGCTGACATAATATCTGAGGTGAGATGGAACTGAAATCCTCAGCACCTGAACACTTCACCTACTGATGGGTAACCTGACCCTAACCAATCTGATAATCATACCCATGTCAGGGGGGAAGCTGCATTTCCCGGAGCTGAAGGTACAGTCGCTCGCTTTTATTTATTTTATTATTTTATTTTTTTTTTTTTTTTGGCTCTGGCTCCGCTTCTGGAATGATGTTGTTAAAAGTTTCAATACTCTGCTTTAAGCCTTTCAAATCAATGTCTTCCATGGAAAATCAGCTGCCACCTCGGGGGATGGAGCTCTTTGCCTGCTCGGTCTCTTCATTGTGGGTGCTTTAGTTGATGGAGCTGAATGGGCTCCTCGGGGGATTTGAAGGGATCCAGACTGGGCTCAGAGCTGCCACTTTCAAACCAAAGAGCAGAGAGCAAGGACTTGGGGTGATTGGGATTTGTTCAGGCACGGGGAGTGATTTTTGGCACAGGAAGTCACCTTTTGTAGTGGAAACATCTTTCAAGAAGAGAGGAAAAATGAAGCTGTTCGTTGTAGTGTTCCAAATAATGTCATATTGGATAACATTTATGGTGCAACCTCCCCCCCTCCGATTTTAAAACCATTATTTATATCTCTAAATCTCTTTAAATTTATCTTTCAAAAGTTCATGCTGGAAGATCCTGATTTCAGACTCTCCTTTGTGCTTTTACTTCCACATTTTTCTGGAGAGGGCAAACCGAGCTCAAATTAAAAATCCCGTTTACGTAAGCGGAGCTGGATCAAAACCCTCCTACAATATTCCCCAAGCCAACCAATTTGCACTTCCCCAAACAATCCTTGTGGCTGGGCTGTGGGATGAATCAGCATGTATTTAAATCAAAGGCAGACAGGAAAGACTGCATCAGTTCTGTGCCACGGACCTGTCAAAGCCCCGAAGAGATTAAAGGCGTGACCCCTTCATCCCTAACATTGCTCCACAAGAGACATTTCTGTCACTATTTCTGCCACTTGGCTTTCTAAGATGCCACGAAGCCTTAGGGCGACCTCTGCTACATTTCAGTGTTGTTTATTGATTTCTGACCCAGTGCTTAATAGTTTTCCCAGTCCCCCTGAATGGCTTTTGTAAGCAATAGGGTTTGTGCATCTCACCGATCAATACCTTTTATATTTACAATAAAATTGAAACTGCTTCTGCTGGGGGTGCAGCCCAGCATTTGTCATCCTTCAGCGAGGGAAAACTATGTCATTATCTGAATTAAAACATTTATTTCTGATTAAGAGAGTGTCCTATCTCATTAATTTTTCCCTTTCCAATAGAAAGGGAATAGAATCCTATTGATTTTTGCACTTTTACACATCTCCACTGCTGGGAAGATAATTGAGAAGTTAGCCAGAATAAATGAAGTTTCAAGTCTAGCAGGCCAGCCAATACCTTCCAAATTCAAGGTGTTTTTATGAAGCTGGATTTTAATTTGTTGGCAAGCTGAAGCAGTGGGACTTATTCGGCTGAGTAAATTGGATTAAGAGTAGAATCTCCTTGAAGCGTGTCTTGGTGAATGCTGAGGGGCTTGTTCCCCCCAGACAGCCACCGACTTGCTGGAGATTTATGCTAAGACAGCTTCCAAATTGCCCTCCTTCAAAACTCCAGCTCGCTGCAGGAAGTGGGGATTAGTGGACCAAAAGCTGATTAACTCAACTTCTCCTCCATTGTATCGCCTGTCTCAAAAACAACCCAGCCCCAATCAGAGCTGAACTAGACCTTCAGATTTTCCGCCAGTTGATTACTCTTTATTAGAATAACGGGATTCAATCAAGGTTCATTAAAAAGAATTCCCACTGCATGAATCCCTGTTCCCAGGACCTTTCCAGCATCAGTGTTGGCAGTGATGCCCCAGGTAGAGGCCACCCTTCCTTCTCTGTTTTCCTTCTCTTTTCCTCTCTCTGAATTAACAACCCGTATTCCATCTTCATTTCCTGCTTATAAAATCCATGCCATCGTTGGATATTCCACTAGAAACCAGAATGGGTGTTAATACTTGGAGAACTAGAAAAGTCTGGGGTTGAATTAGACAATATATTCTATATTTTCATAAGTTAGACAGAAGAATTTCATAATAGCTGTTTCAAAGCAGGGAAATGCCTCTTCCTGAATATACTCTCAGAAAACAGACTTCTCCATTTTTGGAAGTAAGAATCAAATATCTAAAAAATTAACACTGAACTAGAGAAAGAAAAATCTCAATTTACACATTTAGCTCAGTAATCTCAATTCAGAGACTTCCAGTCATAATCTGTGATCTCACTTTTACTCCAGGATTCTTTACAACTTGGTTTGAAGCATTAATTTGATTATTTTTCAATAATCCAAGATTTATGGGCTGCAAGTTAAAAAGTAAAGGCTGGAGCTTCTGAGTTTATGATTTCTGGCTCTGGTGGGGGTTTTTTGGGAAAAAGGGGAATGTTGTGAATATTTGAACCTTTTTAGTTTCTGAGGAAGCAAATACAAAATAAGCAGGAAAAAGCCCTCTGAAAAAGCATTGTAAATGCCATCGTTATAACAAATCAACAGCACCAGATTAAAAATGCTGTGTAAGGGAAGAACTTAATTTCTTGCTGCATTTTAATGCACAGTCCCAAGCACCAAAGTATGCAAAAGGTTGAATACATTCATCACAAACATTTCTGTTTTCCCTTTTTACACCAATGAGGAATTGCAAGATTACCAATGACCTTCCTACCAATGAAGCACCATAATTATGGTCATTTGTTATACAACAGAGATGAATGGATAGAATTTACATAGAATAAAAATATTATTTAACAGCTGTTATGGATGTGTGAAGTGCAATCCTAATTTATTTAAATGCTATAAATATATTGGTAATGTATTCTTTTCGAATTAACCTCATGAACCTTATACTGGCAAAACTTCAATTAATATTGCACTAAAATCCATTTCCTCCTGTTGTGGGGAATATTGAATTGGGGAAAATCTACAGCTACAGCAGCAGCTCACTGCCTACAAGTTTGTGTTTGATTTTTTTTCAGTCCTTGGCTCACGCTTGTGATATTGGAATGATTTTTAAATTAAAATTAGACCAACCAGATTTTTCCAAACCAGCTTTCTTTTCCTGTTATTTAAGTATACAATAACAATTTATGAATGAGCTGCCAAACGTTATTTAAAAACGAGGGGTTTGGTACCGTATTCTGTGTATTCCAGGACTTTTTTGCTCATTTCCCTGGCTTGGGAGTGAAATAAAAGAGGAACAGAAAACAGAACCACGCGGGGCACGTTCAACTCAACCCTTTCTGGCTGCATATTGTAACGTGGATTTCAAGAGAACAACAGATCTGTGTTGTTGTTTGATTAATTTGGAGGCACGGGGGGAGGATGTTTGCACGTGTTTGTGCCTCACATTTTGGGTTGATCTCTTTTGTATTCCGTCCATCTGCCCCGAGCTGTCATTATTCCATGTTCATCGACAGAAGAGTTATAGTTTGCAAAAACCTATCAGGTAGGCTGGACAGCAGATAATTGAGGTGATGATCAGTGCTAGCAAAAGACAATTGATAGTGATAGTGTCAGAGGCTGCACCTAACAAGATCTGCACCCTCTGTCTCCTTTAGCCTTCCTTTGGAAAGGACAGAATATGGAATAACATGGACATGTCTGATGTGCATCAATAGATAGGATGGCAGTGCATAATACTTCTTGGAGCTGCAATCTGATGGTTGTATCTTTTGACATTGCAGCAGGTTATTAAATAGAAATGTGAACTATTAAGAGATGATCTTGACTTTCAATACATTTTTATCAAAGTCAAAAAATAGTTGACACCACGGAGCGGATCCGCTTTGTGAAGGAGCAGAAAAATCCGGCGTTCCAGGGGAGCCAAGGATAGTAATTGTTTCATTCTTGAAGAGGAAGGCAGAGCTCAAGCCACGGATATTTCATGGAAATAGAATAATTAACAAATGGGAATGTGCACAATTACATCAGAGTATAAATAAATAAATAGGTACCAGTCCAATTTCATGTTTAAAGCCACTGGTGAATCAACCAGCTGTAACAGTCGCAGGTATCAGAGTTAGTTGATCCCGGCTCCCGCTGGGAATGTATTTTCTCCTCACACGAGGCTGATCCAGGTGTGGAGCTCAGAACACACAGACTTTTCCCTGATCCACAGGGAAAGCAGCCTGACCCTGTCTCTGAAGATACCAGCACCCAAAAAATTATTCCCTGCAATTATAAAAATGAATGGTTGACACTAAACCATGGGAATGCATTTAAATCTCATTCTTCCAAAAGCATCTCATCATCTTCACCCTTTTGGATTACTGTTTACTTTCCTGAACATTTAAAACTGCCATTTTCCTCCCTGGTTTTAAAAACCTACATCTTTATTTCAATCCAAATGCTCCGTTCCTGCTCTCAGCTCCGTGACAGCCTCCTGCAGAACTTTTTTAGCATTTTCACGGAACAGATGAGATCTTGCACACAAGACCCATTTGGCCAACTCCAGGCGTCCCAATTTTGCACAGCTGCACATTTTCCATTGTGCAGGAAGGGTCAGCGTGGGCAGCCTGGGGTAGGATTTATCCTCCTCTGCCCAGCTCTAATGTATGCAAGGAAGTCATGGCTTTGCATGGCTATTGAACACCCTATAGTCTATATAAAAACATGCAAAGTTGAGGCTTAATAGCAATAAAATATTATGGGTACTGCCCTCACTCATGGCTGAGCGAGCATGGCCCTTGATTGGGTAATTGGCAAACCACACACTGTGGCTCTCCCATGAATAATCATGTTTTTTCATTAGGGGAACAATAGGGTTGCTTAACCCTCTAACTCTGCTTCCCAAAAATGCCTGTCCGTGGTTGTGGGGGGCTCTTCCTGAGCATCCTGCACTCCCCTTGCCAGCAGTGTGCTCACAAAGCCATTTCATTCCTGCTCCGTGGCACTGAGACTCTGCTGGCTTTTATTTCTCCCCGAGGCTGGGAGCCTTTGGGAGGGACTGGGACACATTAATGGAAAAGATCTGCTCCCTAATTCATGGCATTTCAGAGACCTTTGAATATATTGGGCTCCGGTTGGATTAATGTCATTTCAGTCAGGACAGGAAGTTTACTGTAGTTTGTCAACTATCATTCATTTAGGAAGTCCAGTAATTTAACGTGCAGCAGAGGGCAGGGAGATGGAGGACGGATCTGGATGAATGATGTGGGATTTTTTTAGAAAAAAAAACCGCGAGTGGAGTCACATGGGAAAACATCACTCAGTTGATGAGACTACAATGAAAACCCTCCCATGAAACACAAACCCCAGCCTTAGTCAGCACAGCCAGGAGCACCTGGACCCCCCTCGCTCTCCCCAACTCCTGAGAGGTGAGGTCTGTCCCTTTAATGCGGGGAATTGATTGATTTATGGCCGCGTGATGGATCGAACGATCGTCAACGGAATTACTCTGAATTATGGTGACACTGCTTCTGCTCCACAAGCCACTCCCCATATGTCCTATAACTCAAAAGCAGAATGACAATAATACTATCTATGAAATTTATATTCATGATTATAAATTAATTCTTTTTGGCCAGACCAGCAGCAGCAGCAGCCTGGCTTTGCAATTTCCAAACAGCATTTATGGCATTGGCTTGGGAATACTATCTATCAAGCTTGGTGACAAATGTGGTGGGTGATGGTCTCTGCTGCCGCTGGCTCCAGCATCCACTTGTGTTTCGGGGGGAAAGAAAATGCTATAAAATAACAGGAATCCTTGAGCTGCAATTTCTGACCTGTGTTCCTGGCCTAACACCAAGCTGCACAGGTCTTCTGTGAAATGAATATTCCCCGGGAGAGAAACATGGAAACCAGGCTGAATTCCCGTGTGGGAAGAGCCAGAGGTGGCAGGAAACAGCTGCTGGGAATTGGAGAGGCTGCACCCAGTGCAGGAGCACCTGAGACTCCAGGGAAATTCAGCCTCTAACCTGGGCCTCTTGAATCCCTTTCCATGAGAGGCTGGAAGAAGTACCAGGGCTTTTCCACCAGTGTTGGCTAATTTAAAAAAAAAAAATGTATAAAACCTTGAAAAAGAGAAAAAAAGGAGCAAGGAGGATGAAATGACATCTTCCAGCTCTGCTGGCAGCAGGGAAGATGTTGCAGGTGTGCTGTCAGCAGATCTTGGTGGTGGCAGAGCAGTGTGAGCAATGATTGCAGCACAGCAGGGCCTGGCTTCCACCAGGGACATGTCAGCTGCAGAGCCACTTCATGGACACTTGGAACAGCCCTGAAACGCCAGCAGGGCCCTTTGGAGGTGTTTTTTACATTCTTTGGAGGGGCTTTTTACATTCTGAGAGCTCCTGGGTGGCCCAGGATCTCCATACCTGCTTTCCAAGGAATCCTCCTTTGCCATAGGAAGGCTCTGGAGTGGCAAAGATTGACAGTCAGGATGCAGCTTTAGCCCAGACCATTACACCTGTACAGAAAAGATCTGCTGGCCTCCAGTGATTGCCTACCAATGGGTGATGGAAATCAGGAGTAAGGATTATGTTTGTATGCAGACACGAGTTCCATTGAACAATCTCTGAACAGCAAAATGCTGCAAGATCTGAGTAAGTCACTACTTTTGAAGTAGTCACTCGGCACTAACTGCTTTTGTTTTTGCTTTAGGAAAGACATCCTTTGCAAAAGTTCCAAGTTAGCAATGCTTCCCTTCATTCACGTGTTATTTAGCTTGAAGAAAACCTCTAAAACTCCCTGAAGTTGTCTTCTCTCTTGGAGTTTTTTAGGTTGGGTTTTTTTTTTTTTTCAGCTGAGCACCAACAGACCTGTGGTGCTGGGCACTTTGCTCTTTCACTCCCAGATCAGCAGGGCTGGCCCCGAGCATCACCTGATGCTTTTCACCCCATCTGGAGCGATTTCCATCACCCACTCATGCTGGAGCTGTTGTCTGTGATCAACTCGGAGATCTTGGCTTCTCCTCACCTCAGGTGCTCCAAGGGCAAGGGGAACCTTTCACCACGACCTCTCGTCACCTGCTGTGGTGAGAAGGAGAGGCTGTTTGCAAGGCTGTGACTTCCCTCATCTCCCTCTGGCACCTTTGGACTTTGCAGCTCTCCCTAGCTGCTCCAGTCTGGTTTCCATGGCATCAGCAGCCGCCGGTGTCCCTCCCCACAAAGCTTTGCTGATGACAGTGATGCTCTTCCAGGCAGGAATCCCGCCGTGCAGAGCAGGTTGTAGTGGCAGAGGGGCTTGTCACCATCATGACCCCGTTAATGTGGGCTCTCTGGGGAGGGAGGGTCTCTTCAGCAAGGCACTGAGTTATCCCAAGTGTTAAAAATTCCTGCTGTTGTCCTGGTTATAGACACCAGGCTGTGGGAGCAGCTCCAGGTGAGGGCAGTCCCACTGAGCGCTGCCTTTGCATTCCTGCCCTGTTTTCCTCCTCTGTCTTCTCTCTCCAGCTCGGTGGGTTGGCTTCCAGCTCCCCACACAGCCCTTTTCTACCCATTTATATCCCACAGCACCTGAATTTTCCTCCTGAAATACAGAAAGAACCCGCAGTGTGAAAAGATACTTCGGAAAAGTTGGGATCCAGTAAAACTCCAGTTCATCTCTTCTCTGCTGCCTGCCCTACTGTCAGTAATAACCTGCCCGTGTTCCCTGTGCCTTCCCCACTCTCTATTTATCACTTTCATACCCTGCTGCCATCCTGTCCAGCCTAACTTTCTCCTCTCCCATCATCTAAATGCTTTTCCACCACCCTTCTATGTAAATTCTGGCTTAGGCTTTGTTAGAGTAACAGCAATGCAGCTTTATTGCACCGTGAGGCTCCAACACGGTGAAAGCCATTAATGGGAAAGGTTTTTCCATCCGTTCCAAGTGAACGGAGATGCAGCTCCATGGAATATAGCTATGGTGCTGGAAAATCTATACAGACAGCAGAGGAGACAGAGGAAGGCTGCTCATTTACATAGTTTGTGGTCTTGGTTGGAAATTCGAGGTGAAAGATGGGCAGATTTCCTTCGCTTGCATGTGGTGTGCAATCCCAGGTGGGAGCAAAGTGAGGAGAGTGGGCTGAGCAAGGGGTTAATTGAGCTCTGGAATACTCACCTAACCCCAGAGTGGCACTGAGGGACAGAAGATGTCACTGAGCAGCAGCACAAGCACACCTAAGGCTGTGATTTTGGGAAGGATTTAAATAAACCCCACCCCGATGGTTCCCTGCTCTGAGGGCAGCCCGAGCACGCTCGCCAAAGGTCTGTGGCCACACAGGAGACCAATCCTTCCTCTGGCTATGAGTAGATCCCTTCCAAAAAAAATGTGTTCCTTGGCTGTGGAGCTGCATTTTGACTGCCTGATGAATCAGACATAAACTATCCCGGGCTTTGAGGAGCTCATTATTCCGAGCACTTCCCTTGCTGTTCTCCATGGCCAGCTAGCAGAGCCTGGAAGAGTTTCTGCTGACTCGTCTCTTCCAGCCTTGGAGACAAAATCCTGACCTTGCACAGCAAATTTAATTGTGCCAGGGCTCAGTGGAGACCTCGGCAGCAGGAGTTCCACCGAGTAATCCTTCACTTCCACACCTGCAGCGCTGCTGGGAGTTCTTGGGGGCTGCTGAAGGGAAAAGGAGATTTAGATCTTTTAGCTAAGTGAAATATCCTAATGGTGGTAGTGCCAAAATCAAGCCCAAATATTAATCTAACGGAAGGCGGGAGCTGGAGAATCTTCATTGATCTCAAATTGAAGAGTGGGATTTAAAAGTGCAGTGAGGCATCAAGATCACAGCTCTGCCAAGAGGCTGCTTGGACATTCCAGGGGGAACACAGGAATATTTCCAAATTACTAATCTGTGAATGGTCACTGGCTGAGATCAGTTGTGAAATGTGGCCTTTTTATCAAAAGGGACAACTTTACTCTGCATTTGCGTTGTGTTCCCTCCATCCATGTCTGATCAAGCGCTCAGGAGTAGGGGAATTTATTTAATCATTAAAATAAAAAAAGATTAACAATGAAATTTAATAGCTTGTTATTTGGGAATCTTGCATTTAGTGTTTCTGGTTTATCTTAACCAGTCCCTGCAAAAAACAGGGAGAAAATTAAGACTACTGCCCCATCCTTATAGTCATGGCAATTTCACAACATCTGAGGGTCATCAGTGGAAAATAAATATAACACACTCTGGGCATTACATTGCCTGAAATCATCAGTGAATCTGAGAGAGTTTTCCTCATCTCTATTTCTTCTTCCTTGTTTTCTGATTTTAGCCTCCTGCTCACCCTTTTTCTGGAAGAAAAACAGGTATTACATGGCACTCCTAAATGATACCTGTGGGGGTCTTGGTTTGGAATATTTTCCAGAAATCTTCCAGGAAAATAAAATGGCAAAGATTCCCAAAAACTTGCAGTTAGAGACACAAATGGCAGCAAATCTAGAGATGCTGGGAAAATGGATTTTAGCAGAGGGATCTGACAACCACAGGCCTTGGGGAGAAGTTTTACTGTCTGTGTGTGCAAACAATGGGAGAAAAACGGGAAATTATGGGAAATGTTGTAATTCCAGAGACTGGCAGATTTGCAGAAATCACAGGATAAGGGAGACACCAAGAAAAAAACATTTTGAAAAAAAATAATTTATATATATAAGTAGAATGGGACCAAAATAATTTTAGCTGTGAAACTCCAGAGGTGGGATGGCATTCCAGCTAAAATGAATCTACTTACTGAGCTGTAAAACAGGTGGTAAAAATACTGATGGAATTTGAAAAATATTAATGGAACCGTGGCAAACAGGAGCATCCTCACACACAGCTTGTCTGGGCTGTCTAGAGGCCTAATGGAATTTATTTTTCAAATTTAGCTGAAAAAATTAATTCCCCTGCTGAAATTCCAACTTGCCAACTCTTCCAGCCCGGGTGGATTTTTATAGCCAAGATCTAAACCCCTGAAAAATAGCAGTGGTGGAGTATAATGGAAATGCTGACACAACCTACATTACAGCTGCACGAATTGTGCCACTATAGTTTATGGAGAGCCCATTTTGGGGTTGTCAGGTTTTTAAACACAGGCTGTTGTAAATTTGAAAGAAGACTGTCTTGTCTTTTAGGCTTTAAGGCTGTACATATTAGCAGAGATGGGTTTGAACCAAAATTTCCCTTCCCCGGATTTTGGGAGAACTGGAAATGTCACCTGAGCATCGCAGCGCCGTCATCGTCCTCGGTTTTGTTTGGTTATTTTTGGGGGATTGTTTTTCACTGGGGGGAATTAGTTCTGCTATGAAATAGATGCAATGAAATAGAGTTTGTCCTGAGGACAAACACAAAGCAGGAGGATCTTCCCCTAGGTAGAAAGAGGTTGTGAGGAGAAACACAAGTGCAGTTCACACTGCCCGAGTTCCTCCAGTCAGTGACTGGGTCAGGACTGGGCTCCCAGTCCACTGAAACAGCAGTTTTAGCCCAAAAGTCAAAATCCCACCATTACCTGAAGTCTGACACCTCTGTGTCTGTCCAAGCTGCAGTGGAACAAAGGTTTACAGGCTGAAGCCACGGCTTGGCCTCAGAAAATCAAGGAATTTGCCTTTTGTTAGTGCCTGTGGAGGAATTCTAATTCAGACTGAAAACCTGTTCTCAGTAGCTCTCAGGAAAGTTCATCCTGAACTTGTGAAAATAAAGGAATTGTGGAAATGCAGGTTGAAAACTAAATGTCAGCATTTGGGAAGTTGAATTCAGGCTGAAATCTCGGGAAAGCTCATCCTGAACTTGTGAAAACAAAGGAATTGTGGAAATGCAGATTAAAAACTAAATGTCAGCACTGGAGCCCAGTGTAATTTGATTGATAACAACAGCAGGATGTCTCGTGGTGCAACCCCAAAGGTGGCACCTTCCTAAGGTGGATAAAACCTGCATGAATTCACCCAGGAAAAGGCAAAGAGGCAAAATCCATTTAAATCTGCATTAATCTTTTATTGGCTTTCCCACTTCTCATAAACAGTTTGTAACCATCCATATATCATCATCCCAAACATCAAGTATAACTTCTCACTCAATAATCCAATTGATATCCAGCTGATATATTCAGTGGCAACAGTTCGTAAATGGGGCATTTTATAACCTAGGCAAAGGTTAATCATCCTTAGCTTCTTAAGTGTGATCTTAACTGTGCTGCTCAGTGCTCACCACTGGATTTCCAGCAGGGCTCTGGGCTGTAGTTAATTAGGAGGCAGATTCTTCGCTGATCTTGAATGGAAAGCCAGGATGTTAAAATGTTGTGAGTAGGTTCCCTGTTTTTGGGTGCTCAGCCATGAAACAGAGGACCACGACTGCCAGGAGCCACGTCTCAGCATTTTCTGATTATTATTATTATTATTATTATTATCTCTCTGGAGAGAGATGTCACGTTGAGCACCCAGGAAATGGGGACTTCAGAACCACTTGCCTTTTCTGCTCTGTCTGGCTTTGTTCCGGGCTGCTTGTAGCCTGTCAGGAGTCGATCAGCAGGAAGCCAAACAAGCCGTGGCTCTGCAGCAGACAGCAAAGCAGAACATCTGACCTGGTGGCACCGCAGTGACACCGTCAGCAGGATCAGCAGCCTGGCCTGGTGGCCACACCAAAGGCTCCCATCACCCCTGAGCATCCTGCAAATAAAGTGGTGACACAGCTCAATTTGATCTCCCTGATCCCTCCTGAGGACCTCTCTTCTCCAGGCTATTCCCACACAGACAAAAAGATTTTGTCTGGCTGAACCTGTTTATTGACCACAGCTGTCACCCCTGCTCTGACCAGTGACCTTATCTGAATATTCAAATCCATTGTAGATCACAAGTTCAAATGATTTTCTTACCCTCTGCAAGCCCTGTTTTCATAGTGAGCTGATTGCACATGACAATATTATAAGGGGTGTAATTGAGATTCTACAAACAATTTGCACCTCAGGTTTACCAAAATGATGTATACAGAAGTGGGAACGCTGCTGACATTCCCTTCCCCCAGCTCCCCTGAGCTGATCCTCTTTGTGGAAACCAGGACGGCCCTGCCAGGTACTGAGAGATACACGAGGATTTTAGAGGGATGTGCCAAATCTCCTGCTGCAACTGAGAATCCACTGATTCCAACTCATCCTTTGGAATAGGTGGGAATCGAGGCCACAGGCCCAGCACTGAAACTCATCTTTCTTCCTTCCCTGAGCACCAGTGACTTCCCTGAGCAGGGAAAGTCTCAGGGCAAAGCCAGTGAATTTTAGTGCAGTGCCTGTAACAGCTGAAGAGGAGCAAACACAAGATATTCCATATCCTGGTTTTTTATACCATTTCCTCATTTCTGTTCTGACTGTACTTCCCTGATAATTTCTTCTCCTTCCTTCTCTGATATGTTTTCACAAAGAGCAGGAGGCCAACTTTTCAGTATTGAACTGAAACTTTAACATATGCTACCTGAATAATACAAATCAGAATTTCCTGATCCTAGTGAGAAGCCAAACATCTCAAGCAGTTCTCATCCAGCTGTCTGCCTGTCCATCCAGCACCCCAGTGATTTCATCACCCTCCCTAAAGATACTGGGTTCTGCTGGTTTAAAGAATAATGGGACAATGGAGTCAGAAGAAGCAGAATATCTAGCTGGGTTCAGTTGTACACAATTAATGAAAATTAAACTCACAGAAAACTTGGCTTGCTCGGACTCCTGTAATAGAGCAGGAATCAGTCCAAGTCTGCTCAGACTCTGCAGGGGTTCATGAACTTCACAGACCATGGCAGAGCAGCCTCAGCTGAGAGCAGGAAGCACATGGCAGGGAGGCAGATTTTGCAGGTTTATGCTGTATCGGTGGAGAAAGAGGTGAAACGCTACAAATTCAAAGCTGAAAAGCAAATAGAGGCTGCGGGTGAGAAACTCCACCCAGAGGTTTGTGGTGATCTCTTCAGCAGGAGGAGTCTGTGGACATCCAGCTTTGCCACTATCAGTGATGCCCTCAGGAGAAAAGCCCAGACAGAAATCCCAGATCTCCCCTTCCCACAAACACCACACAAACCTCTGGAAACCTCTTATGGGCCCTGATTTTCCGGGGTGAGAAATGCTGCATCTTCTGCTGCTGCTGCTGCTTGGAAACACCAAACTGACAGAGCTTTCCTGCAACTTTCCTGTCCCTCCTTTTCTGCACCTCAGAGAGTCACCCCCAGGATTGGTCCTGGTGCTATTTATTCCTACTTTATTATAAAGTGTCCAGTGTGGAACATAAGGCTTAAGTGCAGCCAAGTTCATAAAGCCTTTGGAGCTCATTACATGGATGGCAGTACGGCAGTGCGGAGCATCGCTGTAAATTTGAATTTTCTGCCGTATGTTTTCGAAATGCCAATATAAGTAGCCCAGGAAATAATAAAATGAATAAAACACACGACTTCATTCGAGTTCCATTTGGAAAGACAGGGAGTGAAATGAAGAGTTCTGTTCTCCAGGTGGTGATCTCCATGCATAGTAGAGTGTTTGTCCTGAATTTCATTGCTTTGGAAAAAAAGTCATGGAAACTCTTGATTTAGCTGGTGTTTAATGCGTGTTTCAAATAACTTCTGTGACATAACCAGCTACCCAGGGATGCCAGGAGGGAACTCACAGAGCAGCAAAAGCTTCAGCTGTGGCTGTCCCTGCCCAGCCATTGCTTTGCTGGGTACACAAACCCAACACTCCCAGTCCCACGTTCCTGGGGCAGCACCGAGGCTGTAAATCCCTCTCCCTGCTGGGAGCACGAGCCATAGGCAGATGTATTCATGTCTCCAGCTTTCCATAAATGAAAAATCATGGACAGCAGCATTCTCTTGATTGTTATTTCAACAGAAGCCTTTTCCCTTTCTTTTTTCTTCTTTTGAAAAACATTTTATCTGCTCAGAGCTTCAGCACATGAGCGTTCTTGCCTTAATAAAACTCAGTCTCCTTTACACGGATTGAGTGGGTCTAAATTTATAAAATTAGAGCATTAAATAACTCAGACTCTTGAATACTGAGGAGAAAGTCACAGGGCCACCAATTTTGCCAGAATCTCTAAAATCCTGAGAAACCATAACCACATTGGGAACTGATATGAGGAATGCTGGCAATGCTTTAAATTAAGTGTTTTTAATATGCTTAACCATGCATTTAATTTAAGCTTAATGAGACAGTTATTGTGTGCTGACTAAATACCACCAGCTTATTAAAAACATATTTACAGGGATTAACAGTGATGTAATAGATACATATTTATGCCATCATTGGTAAACTGCTAATACCACATTTTTAAAATTAATTGGCATCTACTCAATATACAGTGGGGCTCTGCAGAGATTTATTATATTTGCTTTATGTTGATGAAGCACCAACTGGTTTAATGAGGGTTAATTGATCTAGCTAACTATTAAAATGCACATTTCCTGTTTTGTGGTGATCGGGGCTTAAATGAACACACATTCAAACAACTGGAATTTAGTCTGTGCTTAACAGGATAATTCACCTGCTCACAGGTGAGTGGGGGCTTAAATGAGCTATTGAGTGGGGAGCAATTAAATATTCCAGGAAATAGCAGAGTAAGAAATGAAATTGAAATAAAAAGAAACCACAAAAACACCCAGCAATAAGTTGGGCAAGAGAAGAAAAAAACCTTCAGGACTTTTGGAAGTGTCTCAGATGTGGTCAGATCAGGAGTTACTGTTGGTAACTGTCGGTTGTTGCTCCTCCCTGGGCATTCCTTGGCGCTGAGATGAATTCTGCTGGTGTTGCCATCAATGCCAGCTCCCCATGGTCCCCCCACACCCAGGGGAGGCTCATTCAACCCACGGGGTCTGTTTGGAAAACTCTGAACCACGTGCAGTGTGCTCACCACAGCCTCCTAATTTTCCATGCTGAGCGTGTGTGCCTAATGGAAAATCTACGAGCATTTTCGGAGCGGTTAAAACACGCTTTCCACTGGTTTTAATTTAATTTTACTTTTTTATGAAGAATCTTAGAGAAAGGGCACAGTGAAAAAGCAATGAAAGCCAAATTGCTGTACATGAAGTTTCATTTCTGGAGAGCCAGGGAGATTAATTCACTTGGCTGTGACTTGTTCATTACTACCCCAAGCTAACCAAAAAAAAAAAATGAAATATTACAGGGAGCAGCTCCTCTCTTCCATAGGTTGTAACAGTGCCCTGATCACAGGCTGTGGAGGAGGAAAATATTCTGGTTAATACTCTGACAATGCCACACCTGCACTGAGCAAATTATTCCGATGCTGCAGTTTCGTTTGCTGACTCTGAAGTGATTGGTTTTCTGGCCATTAGTTTATTTTATTATCTTTTATCTGGACGTTTTTCAGTGTTCCCCAGCCTGGTGTGAGGACGTGGCCCTCACTGATCAGGAGGCTCTCCCCCAAGATTTGCTGAATCACTGGTTCCCCCTGATCCACTCTGCCAGGGAAGGGAGTGCAGGAGTTTGTGTGTGTCTGAATTATCAGACAAAACCCTCTAAAAAGGATAAAAATAATAATGATGATTAGAAGGGAGTTGAATTATTCTCTGTTGAGTTGTCCATGAAGGTGAGAGAGGCCTATAAAAGATCAGAGGTGACATCCTGACAAGGGGACATCAATGAAAATATTCTGCCAGGCCTTTATTTGACACTTAGCTTGCCTGTAACAGTTTACAGCAGAACTTCATAGCATCCATTTATATGGCTTACTTTTTTTAATGATTCTGAATTCTGTGTTGAACCTTTTGTTTTTTTGAGGGAAGAACATTAACTCTTAAAAAGTGACATGGCATTGTATTCTGAATCAAAAGCCTTTTCTTTGAAAATGACTTAATTAACATTTCCAGGTTCATAACATTTTCATTTATTCCTCTTTTTTTTTTTGTTTTTAAATGGTTTCTTAAGTTTTCCAGTGATAGTGATAGAGGTTTCCTAATGTATTAAAAAAACACAGAGTGTGCCCAGTGGGATCTGCAGTCTGATTAGCTTTCAGTTTGAAGCTGAAGAGGGAGATTAAGCAGAGAAGGTCTGCCATGCCATTAAAAAGAAAACCTGATTTCTTCTAGCCATTAGCCAGTAAAATGAGTACAGCTGTCAGCAGAATGGCTAAATATATGGCACAGTGAAGATTAGCAGGTAAATATTGGAAAATTATGCAAGTTTTGGAACGTGTGAGGAGCTGAATTCTGCTCTTAGGGGTGACTTTTAAAGCTGGAGTTGTGGTGCTGCAACCCACAGGTTTTGGGATTGTCTTTGAAGAGCCTCTTTGTACAGGGTTTCATCCAGCTCCTGGCACAGCAGGCTCTGGTCCTTGACCAAAACTCCAAAAAACAACAAAAATAAATTTCTAATCCCACTGGATCCCACGAAGCAGCTCCAAATTTATATCTGGAGTTTAGCGCCACGTGGCTTCACCCCAGTGATTCACCTCTGTGTTTTCCCCCAAAGACTTCCCAAAGCCTTTCCCAAGAGACGAAGTGCTGCTGCTCCTGATTCTGCCCATTGGGCCTCTAAACATTTGAAGTTGTAAAAGCTACAATCAAAAATTATGGATATCCAGCTCATATTTCCAGCATTGGATTTTCCAGTGTTTTGGATATATCTCACCAAGCAAAGGACCTGAAAAGCAACTTCCAGAACATTTTCCATGAAGGCAGAATGCAGTTCTGGGTCCGAATTAGACCCAAATTGTTCAATGTCTGACCAGCTCCTCCATTTCTCACATTCCTGGGAATCTGCACCTTTGTACAGACACGATCAGAAGCTGTTGTGTCCCTGCTGGAATCCATTCCCCTCCAGAGCAGAGCAGGTAGTGAACACAGCCTGCTTGATGAGGATGCAGTCAAGCAAAATGCCACGGAAAAACAATTTTCTCCCTGCAAAACAACTGCTTATCTCAGACAGCATCAAATCAGAAATGAAATCAGAGGACAGAGGGGTGAATCCAATTAGAAAAGAGGCGATGTGGGAAGTCCTGGAAGAGGAAGGGTTAGTGGCAGATAGGGAAGTGTGTGGGATGAGAGTTTCCAAATGCACTTTTAGGCCTCGAAACAATATATTTAAAACATCAAAAGGATAATGCAGGAGAAGAATGAATAGAATAGAATAGAATAGAATAGAATAGAATAGAATAGAATAGAATAGAATAGAATAGAATGAAGAATAGACTGGAGAAGAAAATAAATAGATGCAAGTTTAAAGTATATATACATTTTATATGATATATATATTATATTCATTTATATAGATGTTAGTTTGTATAGATGCAAGTAGATGCAAAAAAATGTTTTTTCTTGTGTACACGGAGCCATTCATGAATTCACGCAGACATCTCCTGACATGTAAACAACCACATAAACTATTATATATCTATCTTTTCCACACCTTTGTAGCATTAATTTGATATGTTACAATACACTTAGGCCCCATCTCATCTTTAACTTGACTTGGTTCCTCTTTCCTGCCCTTGTCGGTGTAGCTGAGAATTGTTTAAAAACCGAGTCTCAGGCTGTGGGACCTGTGTTTTCACCTGTGCAGAGGTGAAAAGCAAAGTGACAGGAGGCAGATGTTTAAGTTCACCAGCATCAGCAAAGCTCCTAAAGCCTGAGGATAAGTGTGTGCTTCAAACCCACCGGGTTGCATCGGATGGAGGCCCAGAGCTGAAGTTAAGCAGATGTTTTGGGGAGCAGGGCTGGACAAGTGATGCCACAGCACAAGAATTAAACATTTGTGTAGTGAGAGCAGCCTCGTCGCCTGCTAGAAAGGTTTCCAGTAGATGTGTATTTATTTTCCTGCAAAGCATTTTTTTTCTTCCATACAGAAACATTTTCAAGCTGGAAATCCAAAACAAACATCATTAGTCTCATTTTCTAATCAAGTGCTTGTGAGCAAGAGGAAACTGGCTCTGCCCATGCTGAGTTAATTCCCTTCCTCCAGCTTTTTTATCCTCACCGAGGAGTCCAAGGGTTAAGCCATCCCAACATGCCTCACTCTCAATTTATAAACCAGAAAATCTTCCATAAATCAAAAGTTACAAACAGACTTTGTAATGTCATAACTCTTGTGACGGCTCTGCCTTTGATTGATTCCTATACATACATTCTGTCTGATTACCATAATGTGTTCTTGTGGGACAATTCCAGCAGGGCACAGGGAAGGAGCAAGGAAAGAAGTAAATAACAAATGGTCCTGACTCCTCCTCATCGAGAGTGATTTCAGTCCAATGTTCCATCATATCAACTGGGAAAGAGAGTCTTAGGGTTTAGGCAATCAATTACAGATCTGTGTAGAGGCAGACACAATCATTTCCCTGATTGTCACCAGTCTGGAGCAGTGACACGGGGAAGTGATCCATCAGTCTATTCCCAGTGACAATCAGAGAAAGATGGCAGACACTTGGACACTCACGGGCCCCTGGATTGGCTGGCTGGCCAGATTGAAAAATAGCTGGATTTCAAACATAGCTAAACCTTTAAATACCTCTGCTGGAAGGTTTCAGACATTCCTAGAAAACATTTAGAGCTATTACAGGAGCCGCTCCCATTACAGTGGGTGGTGAGGAGAGTAAACCTGCCTTGAAGTGCATTAGAATAGACTGAAGTCTATTCTGACTATTCTGACCACAGTTCAGCCACTTCATCCAAAGTCCTTTCTGATTTGCCAGCTTTGCTTTTCCTCTGCTTTAATGCTGTGCTTTTAATAGGCAGTCTGTTGTTTTCGAAGCAAAGAACAGAAAATTAGCCCATCTTCGATCAGATATTTAGAATTAGATTTTGGGGGCGTTTGTTCTGTTGCTTAATGCTGCTCTTTCCTCAGTGTACAGGGTTTAATTTACATTAAAAATCACCAGCAAGGTGCACAGTGTGGTCAGTTCAGCGACCTGAGAAATCCCCTCTTCTGATAACCTTTAAAACACTGTCAGAGCCCTACAGAAAAGCAACCCACACCTCACTGGGCCCTTAGTAACCAGCTGGCTTCAGACTTAAAGTATTTATTGGCTTCTTCCCATAGCAAAATCCTTTTAAAGAAAGAGAAACCACCCAGTGAAGGTTTGAAAAAGCAGACCCAGAGCAGTGGAGAGCCGGCTGCAAGCTTGGGATGATGGAGAAGCAGCAGCTGTCGACACCCAAGTGTTGGATGAGTGATTTTCTGGAGTTGGGAACTTCCCGGGCACATCTCCCACCACTCCTCCCCTCGCAGCCCTTCACTGGATAACTCAGAATCCAGTCACCCTGCAGGCAGAGCAGCTGAGCCCGTGGGGACTGTGCAGGGATGTGCCCTCCTCATCTTCATCCTGCTCTGTGCCCTCACCTCCTTCCCAAACCCCCACTAGTGTTGGGTTTTAAGGCTGAACTCTGACAGAAGGGATGCTGTGCTTAGGCTGAGGGAAGGTGAATCCCCCCTGAAGGCACAGGTAAATTAATTCAGGGAAAATCCTGCCCCTGGCAGATCCTGGGAGGTGGAGAAGCGGGAGCTCTGCCAAATCTGGGAGTGAGGTAGTGCTGGGTGAGGAAGAAGCTGCCCCCAGGCTGCTGGGGTTGGGGTTTTATGCTGTACCCCTACAAAGGACACATTTTTGGCAGCCCAGGGAAGGAGGGAGGCTCCTTGTTTGGTCCTCTCACCCCTAAGCTTCTGTGGGAAGGGGAGATGCTCCCACAGGGCTTTCATTAAAGGAGCCTTTTTCATCTGCCTGATGGGTTGTGGTGGCCTCCAGCACCTCCCTTGGTGCTTCTGCTGCTCCCACAACTGACACCCAACCCCCAGCAGGAAAGGAGCCAGTCCTGCCCCATCCCGGGGCACCCTCACCCCTCTCCTCCACGGACAGAACATCCCAAGCCGTGTTTGGGATATTTATCATTGTCCTGAGAGATATGTATTATCCTCAAGCATCCCAAACACACGGAAACATCACATTTTGGTGGCCTTTCAGGTGGAAAAGGCACGAAAACCAAAATCTGGGAGCTCACCTTAAAACGTACCCAGGCCTCCTGTCTAGGACACCTCTGATAAACTTCTGGGATAACATTAGTCTGACGGCAAAATGTATAAAATAGGATTTATTATTAATTCATGAAGAGCTTTGATATCTTACCTATTGCTCTTCTCTCGTGATGATTTTTAATGTCATCACGGTTTTTAATTTTGCATGAAAGCCGCCGTCGTCTGTTTTCATTTGTTTGGTAAACCTTGTCTGTTTTATTAAGAAAATCCCGAGGCTTCTGCGGGTGTTTCTGCAACAATAAGAATAAAGAAATATTAATAGTGGTTTGTTTCTAGCTCGAAGCAACATTAATTTCAGCACTTATATTAGGAGGATTTTATTTTTTTTAGAATTTCTCAGCCTAGGGAAATACACTTCCCATTCCCAAAATCCAGTAATCCAAACGATGAGTGAAAAATCCTCAGTGTCCTAAGACCTTGTACAAACCTTAATTTACCTTTTATTTACCGTGTGCGCTCCTGCAAGCCAATAGGAACCATAACTCCATTTAGATAATAATAATCAAATTATCCAAACCTGGGAGAACATGCTTTATAGATTTTGGTCTAAATTTAATACAGAAATACACTAGTCCTTGTTTGGAAGAGTTTATTAAGGGTTAGCAAAGAAAAAGCTTTTTCAATAGTCTATAACTCTCTAATGGCCTTTTTCAAATAAAATGGGAAAGAATTTGCAAAGAAACCTATATCAGTGAGCCGCAATTGTAACATTACAGTACAGGTCTATAAATCTTGACATGTTCAGGAGATTGCCTAAACCAGCAATACAATCTGTCCAAACCTCATTGTCTCCACGACCAGCCAGACTCATTTTAAGAAATGTATGTGGTCTTCAACCTAATTTTATCACCTTCATTTGTAAACTAGTCAATCAATCAAAGCATCCTGTGAGTCTAAATAGAAAAAAAGGAGTGCATTTTCATGCATTTCCAGACAGCACAGTCAAAAATTAATCTCCACTTGATCAGACATTCCTTGCCCTCATCTCAATAGACCATCATTAGGGTCAGCAATGTATATTAAAAATAGAGTTGCAGGGAACTGTGCGCTGGGGATTCTTTGCAAGGTACCTGCAGCCACATCTGCCAGCTCAGGGCCGCCCCGGAGACATGGCTGGGCTCACCCAGCAAAGAGCAGCCTCAAAATAAAGTTAGAAACAGGAAGAGGAGAATTAACTAAGAATTCTCATGCTCCACCAGGTGGTTTTTTGCACCCTGAGCACAGGGAGTAACAGCTTGGTGGGATGGAAAGGGGGATTTCAGAGACTTCCATCTCATCATCTCTCTTCTATTTCGTATCTGCAGATATTACTCCTAAATATTTTGTGTTTGTGTGAGATGAGGCTGGGGCTGGGCAGGTTTGTGCTGGGGAGATATGCAAGGGGTGTGCACTGCGCCCCAAAGCCGTAATTCCTGCTTTTCCATGAGGGAACTCCTGGCCTTTGTCACCGGGCAGGTTTGGTGCAGTGCTGTCCTGTGGGACTGACCCCTCCTCTCCCTTCCAGCTGCTTTGCTCACCTCAGGCAACGCTGAGACACCAGGGAATGCTGGAATGGGACTTGTAGGGGTTTCCTCTTGGTGCTGGAGTTCCACAGAAACACCAAAACCACCAACCTGCCCGTGGGGACCTGTCTGAGCAGCCCCAGGAGCTGCTCTGGCTGAGCTGGGGCTCTTGGGGTGGAACAGGAGAGGGAAATATTCCCCAAAACTGCCAGAGCTGTGCCAGGGAGGGCAGCAAACTGGGCTGGGCAGTGCTGGAGGGCACAGCACATCTTTGGTTTGCTTGGGAGCATAAAAAATATTCCAGAATGGGAGCTGTGGTACTTGAGGTTGTCTGTCCACCTTCCAATCCTGGTTTTCTTTGGCTGCCTTCCCCTGCAGCTGCCACCTCCCTGGACAAAACAGGATTTAAGGATATTGAGCAGCAAGGACGAGGCAGGCAGGGGTGATTGCCTGTCCCGGGCTCTGCTAAGTGAAGCTGGAAGGGTTTGTGATCTTAAGCTGAAGTTTCTGAGAGGAAGCAGAACTACAGCAGTGGTTCCAGTTCCTCAGATGAGGAAGACTGGTTTCCTTGCTCTGGGGAAATGGTTCAGTCCTGTGGCAGCTGGGATTTTTCTCCAATTCTTGATTTGCAGCACAAACTCATCTCCACACACACCTCAAAGAACAGCAGTGGTAGAGAAAGTGTCATTACAGCAGCAATGGCAGCACTGACCAGAAGAATGAATTCTTTATCTGAGTAGAGACTCCCTTTTTCCCCTGGCTGATGAACCTTCTGAGATGTTTAAACATCCAACCACAATAGGCCAGGATCTACCTTGAAAGTGGCAAGAGAAATCTGAGCTCCCAGCACCCTCTTGCCTCCTGTGTGGTGTGTGTGTGTGTCCCGTTGCTTCAGGATGGGGTCACTGCAGTCCTGCTCAGTCCTTGGCTCCTGGGAGATGAGTTTGGACAGACCCACAGCCCTGTCCTGCAGGGCACTGTGCAGGTGCTGGGTGTGAGAAGACACAAAACAAGTCCAGGTGAAAGCTGAGCTGGATTCAAACATCTGATGAGCTCAGGCTGCAGAAATGGTGCTTTATTCTTGAATTCTTCTTGGAAAACGCAAGAGGATTTCAGGGAATCAATGATATCCTCCACTCATACTTTAGAGGAGACAGAAATTCATATTCCAGTGGCTCTGCCACAACCTGCAAAACCTCATGAGGTGGCTGGGGAAGCCTTTCCCCAGAGGTTTTTCCTCCTGCAATTAAAGCACCGCGGGCGTCAATCCTTCGGGGACAGGGCCCTGAGCTGCTGCTGGGCTCCCTCAGCTCGGTGACAAGCAGCTGCTGGCCCCGTGGTGGCAGCTCTGGGAGGATCAGATGGATGATCTGGGGACCCTTGGCCATCTGCTGGTGACAACCTCGGAGCCGGGGAGGAGCTACAAGAGAGATCCAGAATTGAAGATTCCCAAAAGTTTGGGAATTCAGAAAAAAAATTACCCGACACTTTCCAGGCTGATTACTCCATAACTCCTGACTATCAGCCTTGGCAGGAACAATACATTGAATTTCCATGGAATATTCAGAGACTTGAGAGCTGATTCCTCCTTTTTTCAAGTATTTTTTCCACAAGGGGTCATTGCAGAGCAGAGCAAGGATGACTTAAAAAACGAGGTGATTCTTTCCTTTTCTAAAGTGAAGAAGACATTTGGATGCAATTATTTTAACTGGGATTGTTAACAGCATTAATTTGTAGCTGAGAAACACCACAATGCCATAATAATAATAATTATTGGGTTGGTATCCTTGTCACCTCCATTTAGACTGAGCAATGTTTTAATTTAACTATTTTTGCCAAAACGAAGAGCCAGTCCAGTGGGGGGAAATATGGAGATTTGCCTCCGTGTATAAATGAAGCATTTAAAAAGAAATGTTGATTTCTGCGTGGTAATTGGGATAAAAGAAGGAGACTGAAGAGGAGCTGTTTCTGAACTGAAATTAAATCCAGCCCTGGAACATCTACAGAGAAGATGAGAAGCAATTCTCAACCCTCAAACCACTGTTGACTCCCAGATAACTGCCTGAGCTTCTGTTTCTTTTCTCATTCCTTTTGTTTGGCAAATAAAGCCTTTTCAATAATTCAGGCAAATGGCTTGATAAATACAAATAATTGAGCAGATTAAGCTTAAAAATAAAAACATATTTTATCATATGTAACTTAAAAAGTAATCAGATAATTAATGGGTGAAAAACAGGGAGAAAGATTGCCGGAGATTAAGATTAAGCCCTGCAGAAGAGAATGTTCTAACTAGAAATTGGTTTAATTAATAGCACATTTTACATAATGATTACAGTGTAATTGCGCTGACTAGCAGAGTGTCATTAAATATATCCATGCTCCTTTACAACACCCTGAGGCTAAAAATAATGAGTTACATTGAAAATCACTATGCAACAGGTTCATAAATAACATTTAAGCCTATACAAGGCGAATACTTATAAATAATAAATATTTGCCTTTTGTAATTGAAGAAAAAATGACAGCCTTCCTTTCCTACTACCCTGTAGATTGTCATGTTATAATGCTGGAAAGATTTTTTCCCCTTGCGTTCTCGAGAAGCTCCTGAATAATTGATTCAAATGCTAATATTCCACATAGTCTGACTTTGAGGAACAAATATTCCTACATAAAGAATAAATGCCAAGTTGCTTATTACCAGCTTGGTTTTCACTTTGCATGGTGCAGTCCCCCAAAAAAACCCTCACACTCCATTACCCGTGTCAGGTGGAGTCAGTGGCCAGATTTCCAGCTGGAAGAATTACTTTTTTTTAAAAATTATTAATTTATTTTTACTTAAAAACTACCCCTTCTCCCAAAATGTTCATCAGGCTCAGAGCTGTTAGGCAGCAACAGCTGCTCCTCAGCTCCAAAAAGGACGACATCATAAAGCTGGTAACTTTTTGATCTGGAGCTTCTCTCTGGTGCATCAGGAGGTTCCAATAAAACCGGGTTGGATTTCCCATCAGCGCTGGGCTGAGATTTGAAAACCCCCCACATGGGCAGAGCTCATGGCAAAAGAAATGTCTCCAGTGGCAAAATAAAGCAGGAAAAAAACCCCTTCATCCAGGACTGGGAAATATTCTGGAGCTCCAGCCTTGCTGCCCCAGGGTCATCCCAAGGCAGGACTTGGGGGGAATCCCCTTCTCCAGGAGGAGAATTGGGGTAATAACTCAGCTTTTAGGGAAAAAAAAACTAAACCTCTTGGAGCCCAGAGGTTTTCCGTGCTCTGTGTGTGATCATCCTGACCCACGGAGCTGCATTTTGGTCTCAAACTATTCAATATTAGGAATAAAAATTAATAAATGTCACCTGAGTGGAATCTGGGTTGGGCTGAACGCTGGAGCCACAAGGCTTGGGGCACCCAAACGCCTTCAATGCACAAACAGCTTTTCACACTTTTTCATGGTATCCTCATCATAATTCTTTTTGTATTCTCATCCTTCTTGTTATGAAAGTAGGTTTTGTAGTATTAAAACCAGAAAATTGATATGAAACTGATGAAACCATGTGAGCACCTCCAGTGAAAAACCAGAATAAAATATGATTTGTATTTTCAAAACATTCTCTAGGTGAGGGCAGAAACCTGATAATTCATGGGAAGGATTCTCTGGTTTTGGATGACACAAAATCCAGTTGTCCATTATCATTTATGTTGGGTTTTCTTCTGCCACCAAAATGAACGTGTAAAATATCCTCTTCCCAGTCAGACATTTCCCCCCTTTTCTTTTCCTGAATTTATCAGGAATTAACTTTCCTGCCCACAGGAAAATGACTCCTTTTCCTTCTTATCCCAAGCACTGTGCAGAAGACGGAACTCTAGGTGGATTTGGAGAGTTTGGTGAAGGAAAACAATGTTAATTTTAATGGAATTTCCACGGAGGCAGGGCAGATCATGGGGAACATATCCTGATTTTCTGCAGGAAACTGCATTTACATCACTCTTGACTTTATACATCACTGTTGACACTGTCTTTTCTTTATTTCTTATCATTTTTACAGCTTCCAACATCCCATGGGGAACTCCAGAGCCCACAGAAAGTCCAAAAAGGCAGGAATGGACTTCCAGTGGGAACGTGGGCTGGGGAGGCTGGAGAAAATCTCCTTCCATCTCACACCAGAAATGCCTTGGTCACATCACTCAGCCCTGCTGGGAGCTCGGGGAGGCGAGAAACGTCACTAATGCAGGTATGGTCTTTAAAATGATTAGGGTAAATTAATTAAGGCATTAAAAAAGAGAATGAAGGCATAGACTATTTAATTCTAATTAAAAAAATGTTTTTTTGGACCCCAGTCCACAGCCAGTGGATACCACAAGTCCTATTAAAAAAATATTTTTATTATTATTATAGAAAAAAAAAAAACCACAAACAGGGATGGTTTTTGCAACAGAAAAAGGAATAAAACTCCTGGGGATTTAAAAAGTTTCCATTTGCTCAGCTGCAGTGGAGACAAAACACATCCCCAAAAGTACAAAAGGGCAGGATTTAACGGCAGAGGAAAGGTTAAGACAGATGAAGAAAGAATCCCTTCCCCTGTTTATTCACCGCTGCTGGGCAATAATATAATTTTCAGTCTCACGTCTCTATTTCAGACCACATATGGCAGTAATATTGGATGTTCACCATCACAGCTTAACCATGACTAAACAGGTTGATGAATGTCATGCATCTTATCATCATACATGCATATTTTTAAATATAATTCACTTTTGATCTGCACCCTTGTGCAGTGGTGAATGAAAACAGTTAAGATTTCTTCCACTGCCTGCCTTTAAATGTATTAAACAGCCCTGCTGTCAATAGATTATATTCTTGTACAATGATAATAGCCCAAAAAACTAAGAGGCCTTGTCAGGAATTGCAGTTGTCACAGTTTGATGCAAATGATTTTACTTGGTGTTCATCTGCTGCACAATCATCTCATAATCTGGATATACATCACAGCATGACATGTAAATTTCCTGCTACTCTGCTTTCATTTCCAGAGGCAGCAATCAAATGAAAACCATTCAACCTCACCAAAATGTATAAATAATTTTCATTCAAACATATTAACAGTCAAAATACGAGAATTTATCACAGAGCACTAGGCCTTTTAAGAAGCAATAAAGACTTTACTTTTTAAGCATATTTCTACTTAGAAAAGTAATATGAACAGTAACTTGTGGTTTTAAAAGGGGAATTTAAAAGTCCACACACAGCACCGGATCTTCAGACTTAAGTGTGTAGGTGCTGCTTTGCTCCACGTATTTCTTGGGGAAAATTGGCCTAGAAGAGGGTTGGGAAAGGGGGAATAAAGGGGAATATTCAAATGACCCCTTTCCCCTCAGATTTGCCCCATAAAATAAATATGAGTATTAAAGACAAAGAACAGAAAGTACAGTGCTGTGTCAATCTGTGATACAGCAAAGACTTCCTGTATTTTATTGATTCATTTTCATTTCTACTCTAGATCACATTTTTATTTAGCTGAATTTAAGGATTTTTTTTAATCCATCAATTTCCAAAAGGGTTAAAAAGCACAAACACCCTCCAAAAAAAGGCCAGTTCTGAAATGCATCCAGTGAAATTCAAAACTACCAAACAAGGATCAGGTTGATCTCCAGTTGTACCAGTTCCAGCTGTCAAACATCTCCTTTCTGATCTCCTTTTGCTCTGGTGGGAGCTGTCCCTGCCCATGGGAGGGATGAGATGATCCTTGATGTCCCTTCCTAACAAATCTGGGATTCTGGGCTGAAAGCACCAACTGGAAAAGGGGAATATTTACCCTGTGGGCCGTGGGGAAAAGGGTTTGGGAACATTTTCCAGCTGCAGCACCAGTGAGGAGTGGTGCTGGTGGTTACTGGGAGCACTGGGGCACTTCAATGGGGTGAAATATGGGTAAAATCAGCCTTCATTTATTGCTGAAATGAGCTTTTTTTGGGTGATTTGCCCTCCTTCCCAAGCCACCCTTCCCTGTACATCCCCCAAATCCTCTGAGCTCCCTGGAGTCCATCACCTGTGCAGGAACAAAGGACACCTCGCTGCTCTTATTAATGGTGGTGCTGGAAAAGAAATTGCTGCCTCCCTAGAAATTGGGTGCTTTTTTTTTTTTTGAGAAACAGGTAAAAACTGCTAAGATGACAGTTTTTCCCATTTTTCCAGTGAGTGTGTCTGAGGAAGTAGAAGTGCAATAACCTGGGGTACAGCAGGCTCAGCCATTTGAAATAAAACTTTGCAGTACTAATGTTTTTGTAACTGCTTTCATATTGTAATGATATTTTTCCAAGCACTGGTTTTATTTGATCTTAAATACCTTTTTGGGAAAGTCCAGTGAGCTGACTCTAATAAAATCATGCTATTGAAAAAAGGTTTAAGTGGAATGTTCAGAATAAATTACAAAACTGCATGCAAGAATACCAGCTAGTGCTGCAATAAAAATCTGGAAATGAGGATTCTTGCAATATATTTTAAAGAAGTAGTATACTTTTTTTTTTTTTTTTGTTCATTTTTTTTCACAGAATGTTTCATAATAGAAGGCCTTCATAACATGAAAGGGGGTGAATGAATAACGAATGAATAAACTGCCAAAGAAATTGCATTTAAAAAAAAAATCGCGCTTTTTTTTTTTTCCTGGAGCATATATTTCATATCATTTTCAATAACTTTTAGAAGATAATAGGGAAAGTAATTCTCTTCCATTTTGCTGTACCAAAATACTTGAATTCCATCATACTCAGACTGTCAGATTTCATTCTTTCTCTCACACACCCCCCTTTGTATCAGGAGCTGAGATCTGCAATTAGGAGAGAGTTGCTTTTAATCTGTGTTTTGGCAATCTGAGAAAAATCTTCTCAGAATATTTTAATTGCTGTTTAATTGCAGCCTGTTCAAAGCTGCTGGGCTGTCCTGTGTCTCAGTGCCTTCACCAAAAACTTAAATCCTCTTTATTCTTGATGGCTCTGTGCAACCTGCTCCAACATCTCCCAGCAAATGTGGGGAGAAAGGAATAACTCAGAATGAGATTACTTTCCTTTTCCTAAATCTTCATCCTTCAACCTGAACATCCACCACTTCAAACCCCACCTGTGCCACTGCTTAACAAACCCTCTCCTGTGAGTTTTCCCTAAAATCACACTTCTCATATCAGAATGAAACCTGGATGCCAGTGACTCCCTGGCCAGGGGCCTGCATGCTGGCAGGGTGTAATGCTTAATGGGACAAAACCAGGAAAAAGGATTAAATTGAGGCCAGGTCTAAGTCTCGAGTGGGAATGAAAGCAGAAGGATGGAAAGGATGGACTCAGGCTGTTGTAGGATGCACTGCAGTTGATACCAGGGGTAAGGGCATCAGAGGGAATTCTTATCTATTTCAGGGCTTTGGCTGCCTCATTGTACAAGTGTTTGCTCAGAAGCAGATTAAATTAAAATTCAGGAACACGGGGAGGGAACATGGATTCACACAGACCTGGGGGCCAGCAGCCCTGGCTGGGCTCAAACATTGATCTGAGGGGTGAGAGCAGGTGTGGCACTGCCAGAGGAATGGGGAATCACATCTGTGACTGGCCTGCTTCACATCTGTGCAGCTGCTCAGGAGCACGGACAGCCAGACAGAAATGTCACCATCGCCATAACAACAGAGTCCTCATTTTGTCCCCAAGCTCCTCAGCCCTGTTTGTCACTGTTTAGAGTTGTTGTGGCAGACAGTGGTCATTTCTTAATTGTGTCTGTCCACTCCAGGAGAAATGAGTGTGTGTAAAGACAACAAAAATGCCATTTGAAGACACAGCTCTAATAACAAGAATTTGAGATTATCAGGTTTGGTGCTGTTTTATGTTGAGATACATCAGGCTGGAGCTCATGAGCTCAGACCTGACTCCACCATTGCTGCTTCTTCTGAGTCAGTTAATTCTTCATTCACCCCCTTCCCAAAAATTGAATTCTATTTATTTCCTTGGCACGTCAAAGAGCTTTAAACATTGATTTATAAAATGGACATGGATCATTTTAACAAATAAAATAATTGCTCAGAATTTTTTGAGGCTTGATATACACCATGCAACTGCTGAGCTCTGGCCGAAGCACATTCAGTGGGAAACGGGAATTTGAAATACTGCACCTCCAAGTTCTCATGGCAAAGTCCCACCAGGAAAACCTCTGGGTGCCAAGAGAAGCAGCAATTTTCTTTGTGGAGCAGCCTTGCAGTGTCCATTTCCAACTCACACGTTTTATGGGGAATAAATACCTTCTCCACAAACTTCAATGACCACTCATATTTTTATTTCTGTAGCTTAAACATTTTTCCTTCATCTCTAGGAGGGGAAGGAGCCAGTGCATTTCATGCATGCCCCCAGGTTTGCTGCTGTCCCTCAGATTTTTTTGCCATCCAGTTTGGGCGCTCCAGGAAGAATTTGCTGCATCACAAGCTGGAAGCCCTGAGAAGTCCAGAGCTGCTTTCCTGAACACCAATATTTTTTTGTTGCCTTCTTGCCCAATTAATGCAGTAACAATTCCAGGTGAGCAAGATCTTGTATCCGTGCAGAGCCGTGGTCAGCTTGAGTGGGATCCCTCAGCCTTCCCC
>VXBN01015744.1:254137-257042 GCA_013397395.1 Sinosuthora webbiana
GGAGTGTCACTCTTAGCACCTGAGAATTTTGTATCACCACAGGACTATAACCTTCAACCACAGCACAATTAAAAACGGAAACTGAAGCCCTCACTGATTATGTGCCACAATAATAGGTGTTATTATTAATCATAAAATTATGTTATTCCTTAAAACAACTTCATTTTACATTGTTTTGCTTTATAGGAGCCTTTATTTCCCCATATGACATCTCACACTGGCAAGAAAAGCTGAATTCCCTAGAAATTCAGAATGCTGAGAAGTGAATGTGAGACAGACTACTCTGTTTTCATTTCCCAAGGTGAGAGAAAACCAAGAAAGGAAGTAACTTAAAGAAATGTTGCAACATATTTTAGTCTGGTAGAATTCTCACAGTTCAAGGGCTGTTGATCATAGCGGGCAAGAAAATTTGCTTTTGAAGATAATACATCTCATTTTTCACCCTGATAGTGACCACTCAGCAAAGGTATAAATCTTAAATAGCCCAGCAGCATTTTCAAAGGGATGAACGTGCTGCCATTTAGGATAAACACAGACAAAAATATCCTCTGTCATATTTGGGAAACCCATTTCCCAAGCAGGCTGTTGGGGTGGGGGGATACATTTCTATTTGTGAGAGGTGGCAAACAGCCATGAGGGCTGGGATGGGAGGGAGAGGAGAGAGGATGAGGAGCTGGGATGATCCCTGTCTGTCCAGGCATCAAAATAGGAGAGGAAACCCTGTCAGTCCCGTTTTACAGACTGAAAAGTGAGATTTAGATTAAGTGTCTTGCTCAAATTCACAAAGGCAATCTTTGACACCACTTTGGGTCCTGCATCCTATTCCAGCCTCTTAATGCACCAACCCTTCCCTCCAGTTATTGCCAGTCCTCCAGCCCTTTATTTGACTTTTCTGAATGTTGCAGAATCACTCACTCCACAGCTGAAGGGAATTCCTGGGGTTAAATGGCCCCAGCACCTTTTGCTATTCCAACAGCTAAACTAAAAAACACATCTCTTCACACTCATCAAATATTTTGTTAGGATGTAAGACGTTTGATCCAAGAAATATCAGGATGCAGGGACCCTCAATGGACATGCTCTTCTTAAATGCAGAATTCCAAAATCTTTTGGAGTAGCTTGGTCAGGTAATGTTGCTGCAGTGTAAATTTTTTTAGCAATGCAGCAATCCCTAAAATGACATTAAATCAAGAATATCCCAAGATGGAAAAGAGAGCAAATGCTGGATGCATGAGCAAGGTGTGCTTTGCTGGAAAACACACAGCTCTTCTGCTAGCAAGAAATAGGCACCACAATTCCATGTTTTTCTAGATTTTTCTCTATATTCAGGTCTGTTGAATCTCCAATTTCCTTTCCATTGAAGGATCAGCTTCAAAGGACACTCGAGTGAATTCAAAGTAAACATTTCTGTTTCTCTTGTTGTAAAAAGAGTTGTTATGAAATCTGTTATTTTGCAGTTATTTAATTTGTTTTGCCCTTTAAATAATCACCAAAGTATGATAAAATGCTTTCCAGACTACTGTGAATACAGGACTTCCCTCTGAGGTTTACATTTCAGATATGAAGCCCAGGAAGAATGATGCCATTCTCATGGCATTAAAAAAAATGAAAATCAGTGAAATGTCTGCTCCAAGTGTATAAAAAAGATACAGAGAGTAAGACATTGCTCTGCATCATTTTAAAACTAAAGACAAAAGTGTCAGCCCCAGTATTCCAGAGCCAAAAATAAAAATAAGCAGAAATAAAGGCAGAGCTGCTCGGTCTCATTTAGCTGCCTAAAATTAGTGCAATGCAAACAATAAATTAGATGCAGGGTTTAAAAGAAAATTAGACATTCAAAATTCTGTTCAGTGCCAAAAGCTGTGGGTTATTAGTAAAAAACCAAGATAATAAATTATTTCAATATAATGTAAAATACCACCCTTAGCCTTAGACCCAAGGAGGAAAATACTAATGATCCACTCAGTCCACGTGCTGGATAAGCAAATAAAGCCCCTAATGGGATTCTTTATTTTTGAACAGAGATTCACAAAATGTCCATATCCTCTGTGATCCCTTCAAAGGGCAGAACAGGAAAAAACACAGGAGCAAGTCACACTGGTGATATTCTTCTCTCCTTTTTTCCCCTTTTTTAAAGCATATGAACATTTTAACAAAGAGCTGAGGATTCTTTGCTCAAAAAGGGCGGGGGGGGGGAAGAAAGGGGAAAAAAAAAAGCGACAGTCAAGTCCATCTTGTCTCCAGGTTAATTTGGGTTTCTGTGGCTGGCCTCCACATTATCAAAGCCACCCATGTGATCTCTGCCGCCACTGCGTGACCCGGAGTGACAACCCGCGGAGAAACCGTGGGGCTGGCGGCTCAATGGCTGTGACTTTACCAGCATCGCTCTGGGCCCCGAATCAATTCTCTCTGTTTACAGACCATTTCACAGCCCTTTACCTGCAACATCACTTGTGTCAGTCCCATAAATACTTCGGTGTATATAATGCTTGAATTAGCATAATGGTTCGGGCACAGGGCTTTAAGCACAAAGAAGGACATGTCAACATGTTCTCTTCACTTAAGCAATTAAGAGCCATTATGCTGCTTCAGTGGAAATATCATCAAGGTTAAAGACAATCCCGAACACCCCTCTAACCTTTTTATTCTAAGTCTAATAAATGAGGCATAGAAATTGAAATGTTAGTAAACAGTGCTCCTTGCAAAGCTCTTTTTGGGTCATGTTTAATCAGAGCTCTCATTCGCCCGCGTGTGGAGCGCCAGGGGCTGGGCGCGTTCAGCACGGGCAGGAGGCACAGGGATTATGAGAATTATTTGTCCTTTTGGAAAAGCTCACCTCTCTGCAGAGGTTTGTTTCGTGCCTTATGGCAAGGTCTGGGTGATCTGATGTGGCAGGGTAAAAAAA
>VXBN01015744.1:257083-296770 GCA_013397395.1 Sinosuthora webbiana
TATATATATATATATATATATATATATATAGGTAAAGGCAACGGAGACTGGCTCACACAGAAAAATTCTTGACAAATTCTTTCTCTGTATGTATTTCAGAGTGTAATCTGTGGGTTTTTTTTCTTAATGTTTACTCCAGGCGTTGTATTTTTCTCCCCATGTTACTTAGGAAAACGAGCCAGTGGAAATTCGTTGTTATGATGGTTTTATTTTTCTTTTAAGGTGGCAGCATTCAGCCAAGGCCAGGACAGCTGCTCGTGGGTGGTTGTGGTGAGATGCAGCATGGAGGATCCTGGGCACTGAATTTTCACGGCTTGATTTTGGGGGTGTGAGCTGGTTTGTTTGCTCTGAATTCATTCCTAATGCTCAGTCCCTTGATTCCGAAGGCTTTGAAAAGCCTTAGGAAAAACTGGGAGAGAAACTGAGCATCTGGAGCAGAGAGAAAGAGAGAAACCCTTGGTAGGGAAAGGCCCAAAACAGAGAGGACAGAACCCAACAGCACTCCAAGATCTGGGTCTGTTTACCAGACACCCTCCTGAGGCAAATCCTACTTTTCCTGCATTATTTGGAGTATTTCATGTTTGGGAAACACTCGAGCTCTGTTGTAGGTTCACATAAATGCTGGAGATGATACAACTTTCTTTTATTAATGCTTTGATGAATTTTTAATTTTTTTATTAATGCTTTTATTAAATTTTTAACTAATGTTTGAGTCACTTCCCCAAACCTTGTGGAAGGAGAGAGTGGGTGGGCAGTGTGGGGTGTCTGAAGGTTGTAACCATTGGGTGGCAAGCACGTGTGGTGGCTAAAATCCAGGAATTCTGGGCATCCATTGCAGCAGGTGGTCTCCAACAATTCCAGGCTCCCCGTTTGCTGCTCTCCCAGCTCTACAACCTTGAGTTTTCCTCTCAGGAATCTCTCAGGACATCTCGAGGCTACAGTGCGGAGTGCTCACAGGACTTCTGGTGGCAGCTCCTTCCTGTCCCCTCAGGAAAGGGACAATGACCCTGAGCCATCCATCTGGGCATTCCCAGTGGCCACCACACTTTGCACAGTGTCCTCTCCAGTCTTAGAGCCTTTTTTTTTCCCCTCTTTCTTTAATATTTTTTTCAGTATATAATTTTTATAACCTTAGAAGAGATCAGTTTGAATCACTGATTTCACGTTCCAAGAAGCATTCCCCAGACTTGCTGGATTTTGGTGTGGATCATCTCCTCCCTCTTGCACCTCAACTGCACCTCTGTGTTGGGAAATGGCTGTTTCACTGCAGCAGAGGCTCAAAGAAAGCTCAGCTTCATTTCAATACCATCAGCTTCAGCTGCAGACCCAGAATCTGCCTGACAGGGGGGATTTCCCCCCTTATTTCATGCTCCCCCCTCAGGAGCACCCTGAGAAATCGCCAAATTCCAGCAGAGGTTTCCTCAGAACCAGGCAGGGCTGAAATCAAGTTTGCCTCCCTTTTAAGGACACCCTGCTATGGTAATTTTGTAATGGAGCCATTTTGTCCTGCTCTCCGTCAGCTTCCAAAGGAAGCACAAGTTGCAGAGGTTGAGGTTTAAAACCTGACAATAACAAGCAAACATTTACAGCCTGATTTGATCTGCTCTCCCCCCTCTGCAATAACTTCCTCTGAAGGCTGGTTTGAGATCCACAGCAATGCCTGGAGGCTGAGAACTTGATTTTGCTCTTCTCACAAGTCCTGAGCTCTGCAATCTCTCCTGGATGTCAGAGGCTGCTTGGCAGCTTCTCTTGGCTGCCCATGAGTGTCCCCCCCATCCTTCAGGTGAGGGAATCACCGAGCGTGGCCAGGCTGTGCTGAGGCATCGGTGGTGCCCATCCATCCATGATTCATAAATCAGGAGAAAAAGCTGCACATTCCTCATTCCAGGTGCACGGGAGCACCAGGATTCCTGTTCCAGGTCCAGCTCTCCTGAGGCAAGCCACGTTCCTGCTCATACAATGATGCTCCAAGGCGTGCCCCCCTTGTTTCCTGAGGAAACCAGCCTGGAGGACAGGCTTTGGTGGAGTTTGGAGCTTGGATGGGAGAACTCTGCAGAGCTGAGCTGCAGGGAAGGGACGCTGTGCCCTCAGGACACGGGGCAGGACATCAGGGACTCGTTCATTCCCTGCTTCCTACAGCACCTTCCAAACCCGCAGGTCCTTAAGAGCCCCTTTCCTCTTCTATGTTTAGAGCTACAAAGATTGTTTTTGGTATATAGCAACACTTTAGCACCTTCTCAGGATCTCAGAGCAGATATTAATTAAGCTCCCGAGCACCTGCGGGAAGGGAGTAAACAGCCCAATTGCCACTTTACGGCAAGGAAATGACTGGCCAAGGTCATCCAGCCAGGCACAGGCGGGAGCAGCACGCAGCCATAAAACAAGAATTACACAGCTGCCTTTCCTCCGAAGAAAGATGCCCCCAAAATAAGAGCTCGCCTGAACTTTTTTAGTCAGATTTGGGGGGGAAATGTGCAAAGCCATTCAAAAGATTTTTTTTCCCCGGCTACATCACAAAGCCTCTGGGTCTGATCGCTCTCACTCCGGCTGAGACAGGAGCTGTGCTTGAGGAATGGATGCAGGAGATATTGTATTCCTGGGAGGAGGCTTGCATAGGTCATTTTGTTTCATTCTTTCAGCCTGATTTCCTATGCACATGAACACATGCAGATAATGATAATTCTGATGTGTTTGCTGTAGCTGAGCCTCAGCCTCATTTACCTCTCCCTTTGCTCGAACCAAAACTCCTTGGTGGAAATAAGAACCAGAGCAGCTTCTGCAGCGCTGTGGGAGCTGTTTCTTCCCTTGCCTCGGGCTGGGAGCAGCTCAGTGCTCACTTTGCCGGGTGGAAATTGAGAAGGAGAAACAGAATCCAGAAAACATTTTGAAAAACTCAGCAGATCAACACGTACTCTTTAAAGCTTTATAACAGCACTTGTAACAGAGATNTCTACAACCTTGAGTTTTCCTCTCAGGAATCTCTCAGGACACCTCGAAGCTACAGTGCTGAGTGCTCACAGGACTTCTGGTGGCCGCTCCTTCCTGTCCCCTCAGGAAAGGGACAATGACCCTGAGCCATCCATCTGGGCATTCCCAGTGGCCACCACACTTTGCACAGTGTCCTCTCCAGTCTTAGAGCCTTTTTTTTTCCCCTCTTTCTTTAATATTTTTTTCAGTATATAATTTTTATAACCTTAGAAGAGAGCAGTTTGAATCACTGATTTCACGTTCCAAGAAGCATTCCCCAGACTTGCTGGATTTTGGTGTGGATCATCTCCTCCCTCCTGCACCTCTGGGTTGGGAAATGGCTGTTTCACTCCAGCAGAGGCTCAAAGAAAGCTCAGCTTCATTTCAATGCCGTCAGCTTCAGCTGTAGACCCAGAATCTGCCTGACAGGGGGGATTTCCCCCCTTATTTCATGCTCCCCCCTCAGGAGCACCCTGAGAAATCGCCAAATTCCAGCAGAGGTTTCCTCAGAACCAGGCAGGGCTGAAATCAAGTTTGCCTCCCTTTTAAGGACACCCTGCTATGGTAATTTTGTAATGGAGCCATTTTGTCCTGCTCTCCGTCAGCTTCCAAAGGAAGCACAAGTTGCAGAGGTTGAGGTTTAAAACCTGACAATAACAAGCAAACATTTACAGCCTGATTTGATCTGCTCTCCCCCCTCTGCAATAACTTCCTCTGAAGGCTGGTTTGAGATCCACGGCAATGCCTGGAGGCTGAGAACTTGATTTTGTTCTTCTCACAAGTCCTGAGCTCTGCAATCTCTCCTGGATGTCAGAGGCTGCTTGGCAGCTTTTCTTGGCTGCCCATGAGTGTCCCCCCCATCCTTCAGGTGAGGGAATCACCGAGCGTGGCCAGGCTGTGCTGAGGCATCGGTGGTGCCCATCCATCCATGATTCATAAATCAGTGGCTGGAGAAAAAGCTGCACATTCTTGATTCCAGGTGCACGGGAGCACCAGGATTCCTGTTCCAGGTCCAGCTCTCCTGAGGCAAGCCACGTTCCTGCCCATACAGTGACGCTCCAAGGCTTTTTCCCCTGTTTCTTGAGGAAACCAGCCTGGAGGACAGGCTTTGGTGGAGTTTGGAGCTTGGATGGGAGAACTCTGCAGAGCTGAGCTGCAGGGAAGGGACGCTGTGCCCTCAGGACACGGGGCAGGACATCAGGGACTCGTTCATTCCCTGCTTCCTACAGCACCTTCCAAACCCGCAGGTCCTTAAGAGCCCCTTTCCTCTTCTATGTTTAGAGCTACAAAGATTGTTTTTGGTATATAGCAACACTTTAGCACCTTCTCAGGATCTCAGAGCAGATATTAATTAAGCTCCCGAGCACCTGCGGGAAGGGAGTAAACAGCCCAATTGCCACTTTACGGCAAGGAAATGACTGGCCAAGGTCATCCAGCCAGGCACAGGCGGGAGCAGCACGCAGCCATAAAACAAGAATTACACAGCTGCCTTTCCTCCGAAGAAAGATGCCCCCAAAATAAGAGCTCGCCTGAACTTTTTTAGTCAGATTTGGGGGGGAAATGTGCAAAGCCATTCAAAAGATTTTTTTTCCCCGGCTACATCACAAAGCCTCTGGGTCTGATCGCTCTCACTCCAGCTGAGACAGGAGCTGTGCTTGAGGAATGGATGCAGGAGATATTGTATTCCTGGGAGGAGGCTTGCATAGGTCATTTTGTTTCATTCTTTCAGCCTGATTTCCTATGCACATGAACACATGCAGATAATGATAATTCTGATGTGTTTGCTGTAGCTGAGCCTCAGCCTCATTTACCTCTCCCTTTGCTCGAACCAAAACTCCTTGGTGGAAATAAGAACCAGAGCAGCTTCTGCAGCGCTGTGGGAGCTGTTTCTTCCCTTGCCTCGGGCTGGGAGCAGCTCAGTGCTCACTTTGCCGGGTGGAAATTGAGAAGGAGAAACAGAATCCAGAAAACATTTTGAAAAACTCAGCAGATCAACACGTACTCTTTAAAGCTTTATAACAGCACTTGTAACAGAGATCACCTCTTCACCTCCCTGAGCCTAAACACCTGCTCTAAATTCATCATCTCTTCACCTTCCCTTAATACCTGTTCTAAATTCATCACCTCTTCACCTCCCTGAGCCTAAATTCCTGCTGCAGACTCCCCATCTTCTGTTGACAGTGTGGGACCCACCACAAGGAGCCGTCCCACCCCGAAACAGAGAGCAGGCAGAGCCGGCACCGTCCTCATCATTTTATCTCTCTCATTTGTCATTCCAACAGCCCTGTCCACTCTCACCCTATAAAAGAAATTATAATTGAAATCATGCTCGTGTGTTTTGAGGCAAGAGCGACTCTGTGATCGTTTTGCTTTATCCAGGCTGTAACAAAAGCTGCCACAGATGCTTGTGCCACTTTTTTTTCCCTGCACAAAGAAATAAAGCACAGTTGCACAAATGACATGTATGTCAATCTTTAGGTCACAATGCTTCCTGCAGTTGTATCCCAAGTAGGAGACATCAAGCTAAAGGCATTTAAGAATTAACAGTCTGTACCCGAGACAGGAAATGGAGTTTATAAAACAGGTGGATGAAGACCAGTATTCACTTGCATCACATTAAAGCAAATCCATTTATATTTTATTTCCTATGTACTGACTTGAATGTGCGTTTTTACCATAATCAGGCTCTGCAGCTCCTGGAGGGTGTGGGATATTTGCAGGTGGGTTGTTTTGGCCTGGAAGAACTTCAAGGCCAGGTTGGACAGGGCTTGGAGCAACCTGGGATAGAGGAAGGTCCCAACCCAAACCAGTCTGGAATTCTGTGACCTTCCACGTAAGAAATGACCTGTGACAGGAAAAAAAGGAGACACTGCCCAGAAAACTCTGTCAGGATCCTCAATTCCCCCAGATGAGGGTTTGGCTTTTCCACCCTGAATCCACAGGATTCTTTTGCAATGCCATAAGTTCTGCTCAAACCCGGGGAAAAGATGTCACCTGGTGCTCCAGGCAGCCCCAGCTCTCCAGATTTCTGTGCAAGTTCTCCCTTCCCTGAGCACTGCTATCCTGGGTGCACATTAACCGTGATTGAAACAACGCCCATTGGAAGTCTTAAAACCTTAACCACCGGTTTTACTTCTAAAATAAAGTAAACTGCCAAAAGTTCTGATAAAAGTGACAATTTATATTTTTTAAGTAGTACGTCCGGAATTTTCCTATAGCTGTAGACAAAGGAATTCTTACCCAGATAAGTAGAAGAGCACCAATAAATTTAAGGTAGCTTATGCAAGTTAGGCACTAATGAATGTCATCTTCTGTTTTGTCATGAAAAAAGATCTTTCTGCCGCTAAAGGAGACTGATTTAGATTATGAATAGCTGTAGTGATTTGCAAAAATGGCTCCAGAGAGATAGACTGAGATTCCATATACTCATGGCACTTGAGGTTTCTGCCCTTTTTGTTGAAAATTAATTTGTCCTGTGGGTTATTGGATTCTGGCTCAGCCAATGTATATTGCTCAGTCATCACAAATTTACTTAAAATTTAGTGTAGCTGAAGTTCATTCAACAAGACAAAAGTCCACAGCTGAAAGCTTCAAAAAATCTTTTTAAAAAACCAGGTGATGGTGCAATTGAAAGCGCTGGGATGAAGGAGATTCACAGGATGTTTTGCAGGTATCAGTATCTGGTTTATTATATCAGAAAGACTCTTCAGTTTCCTCCCTGGATGATGAAAACAAAAGGATGGTTGCTGTACCCTTGGTGGGTTTGTTCTATCCTCAAACCCCAAAATTACACTCCTAAAATGAAAAGTGCCTGGTACCGTTTTCTACAGCTTCCTCCACTATTTCTTTAATTTGACACATATTCTTTTTTATGGAACAGAGAAAGAAACTCTGCCTATAAAATGTCAAATGCCTCCTCTTACATACCAGTTCTTTTTTTTTTTTTTTNTTTTTTTTTTTTTTTTTTTTTTTTTTTTTCCTTTCCTTTCCTTTCCTTTCTTTTCCTCCTTTCTTTCCTTTGTTTGCCTTTGATGCATGAGAAGAAATTTCATTCATGGTCTCGGAATCCCCATCTGAGTTTTCACTTCTTTGCTTAAACATTGCCTCTGCTTGTAAATTTGATGTCCCAAAGAAAAACAGGTTCAGGTTAAAAATAAAAACCTAACTCTGCTCAAATGAGCAATCTTGTTTAAATTAAAAGGTTGTAACTAATTTGATTGATGGGTCCAAGTCCTCTCTTAGCCCCACGCTGGTGAATTGGATTTGGAATCCCCCCCAAGAGGGGCAGGGGAAGGTTTTCAGCCACAAACCAGGGGGGAACTGGGTGCAAACACCAACGTGGGCAAGGAGGGGTGATCAAAAAATAAGCAGCTATTAAACGTTCACAGCAGAGAGATTTTTCATTACCTACAGAGGATAAAAATCTTCTTGACGAGAAATAATTCTCCTTATTTTAAGCTCTATCAAAAACAGTTTCAGGTCTCTTTTAAATGATGGGGATTTTATAAAAGAAAAATATGAAGGTAAGTAGTCCTGGTGGCATATGGGGAAAGCTCATTTTGTGCACAATCGCTGATGGTGGTTCCCAAATACCGAGTCCATAAACATTTCATTTGTGTCCTGCCTACCAGGAATTACACTTTAAAAACAACAAACAAGAATTTAAAATTCAGTTTCAATTTAATATTAAACCCACTTCATAAACATCACAGTAAAATAAGAGGAAATACGGGAAACAAAAATTCTCGCAGTCCAGATCTCTGTTCAGGTGGCTATTTTGTTATATTTCCATTTTTTTCTTCCCTGGCTCTGGTGATACATCTGAATACAACTGATCAAGTTTCAGCCGGGAGCCTCTCAGCTCTTCGCTTGATACACAATTGCACGAAATGAGATACAGTGCCATAACCAAATCGTGACACAATGGACTGGAAATTTTAGATTAATAAACCTCTTTCGCAAGAGAACTAAATAACTTTTACAGTTTTATCTATGGCTATTTGTTTCTTTGAAGATTTATGGCCCTTGCAACAGATATGCATCTTATCTTTCACTCTTCAGATTACAGGAGGATGATTTTAAACAGGCTCCTGACTGGCACGAGCTGGAATTGCAGATGATCTTGCTTTAAAAAAAAAAAAAAAAAAAAGAAAGCGAAAAGTGAACTTGCAAATCAAATGAGAATGTCATTAAACGTGTCAAGAGGGGTCTGAGAGCAGAATCTGCATCCAGCTAAACAAGATCTAATCCTTATCGTGGCGACCCGGCATCCTCGAGGCAGCTCTTTAGGAGCTTAACGAGGAATTACAACTTTTCGTGCCGCCGCCGCTTTAATTGATTGACGCTGAAAGTTTAGAAACTCAAACGCGAGGCGCTCGCACAAAGCTCCTTTAACCAAGGCTTCTCCCTTTGAAAGCGGGCTCCTCGATTGAAAGTGGCAGCCCACATTTTTAGGTTTCAAGCAGCTCTGTCATTCCGGCAGGAATGTGTCTGCCACTTCACACGAAAGCTCGGCCTGAAAGACATGTACTTTGAATCAGGGAATCAATAGAACACTTAATGGACAATTAGGAGAACAGCTGTAGGACTGTCAAAGGCCCATCTGTACACAGCTCGGCTGGACAGGGCACGGAGCTCGCACTGCCTGCCCCGGGGCACCGCTCCATCACCAGCCCCCTTTTCATTTCCCAGCCACCGCTCATGCAGGATTCCTTTTTCATTACAAATTTTAACACGTGTAGAAAATTATGGAAATTGCCCGGGCCATTTGTCAACTTACATCATGTGAATTGATCAATAAATTTCACCACTTTGTTGTTAATGTAGATAAATTTTGGCATTTAATTAAGCTGCGCGTGGAAATGCGGCCACTTTTAATTTCGGCAGATGCTCCCTTTTCATCTGTAATCCCGGGGATGCATTGGCAAATACAATTCGGTCGCTAAATATTTATAGACAACATGACAATTCCTGAAAGAGTTATCATCAGTGATTTCGGTTCTGAAACAATTAGCATTGTTTGAAAGAGCTCATGTGGAAAGCTGAAATAAATTCTGAACAGCAGATCAAATGACGGCTACACAGGTAACGTTGAATGTATAAAGCACATAAATCCACACATGGTATAAACACATGATTATCCCAGGAATACCGCTCTGTGCACAAACATGGAAATTCTGATCAGCCAAGGTACAAATTCCCACATCCATAAATACTCGTGCGCTGCACAGAAAGTGTTTACAGATATCTCTGTGTGAGACCACCACAGTGATATTTATCCTTAATGGAGCAGCTTTGCAAATATATAATGGGAGAGATTGATCTCGGGATGTAACGCCACGGAAAGAAACATTTGATATACAAACATTTTATGTAGGAGAAGTCAGAGCTGACAAAAGCATTGCTGCTTGTAACAATAAATGTATTTAACTCCTTTTAAAATACCGAGTGAATTTCCAACCCGTGATAATCAGGGATCAGCCTTTAAACTTCCCGATATTTTTTAAGCACACACAGATTTGGCCAGACAATAAGAAACATAAATGAACATTTTAGGCTTTCTATATGGCCTCGGGGAGGCTGAGATGAAATCCTGCCTCTGACAGCCAGAGGCCCCAGACACAGCACTCAGCAGCCAGGCTTGACATGATGAACTGCTGAGGCTCCTCTCAGAGCCAGGGGGGTTTGCCTGGTGCTGCTGCCGGGGCCTCCGGGGCAGGAAAAGCCTTCAAATCCCATTGCTGGGGCTGCTAAAATCCCCCTGACCAAGCAGCTCCCGCCCTGACCTGCAGCTTTTGGCTAAAGGACTCGTTCAGCATTTAGGTCCTGCAGGATGAACTTGTGCAAGGAGAATCCTGACAGGGGAATCAGAGGGGCTCACACACTCCTGGTCCTCAGCAAAGAATTTCAGAGCAGGCAGGTTCAGCATCTCCCCAGAGCCCCACAGCCCTGTCCTCCAGGCACAGGGGCAGACAAGCAGCACCCCACAGTTAAAGTCCTTTTGCTTGACTCCTTTGTGCACTTCTCTGTTCTCACTGCTGGGCAAAATCATCCGCCTCGGTAAAAAAAAAAAAAGAAGAGACCACTCAGACACACCAATCATTTTTAAAGTGGAGTCTCTGGGTTTGTGGATTTGTCACCACTGCAGCATGTTTTATTTCCAGGTTTTCACAGAAAGTGCTCAGCAGATTCCCTGAACTTGTTGGGAGTGTGGGGAAGAGGACGGGAATCCTGTTCCAACCCTCACTGGCCTGCAGCCGAGGATTTCCAGTTCCCACAGAGAGAACAGGGAATGCACTGGCAGGAACTGGGGGGGCATTTGAACCACAGGGGGATATCTGGACAGCACAGAGTCCCCTCCATAAATACAGAACGTTCTAACCAAATCTTGAGTCACTGAAATTATCTCATCAGCCTTTCCTCTTGAACAGAAAGCTTTGTCTCAGCTTACCAAGGCTTTTTTATTTTTCTTTTTTTGCATTTCACAGCATTGGCATTTACTCTTCCTGGACTGGATCAGCAGGAGTTCATCAGAACATGCCCAGAATTCCTGTTGCTGATGGCTCCACCATGCAGGATCTCCTCTTGCAGAGAAGGAACCCTGCTGGAGAAGGCTTCACAGCCAGGCTGTCCCTGCAGCTCCTGCCAGTGCCACCACCCCACATGCACAGGTACCTCAAAACCTCCCCTGTGTGCAGGCACACACAGCAGGGCATGATCCCAGGGATGGATGATCCCAGGGATGGGCAGGGCACTCCACAGCTGCATCCCACAAACTGTGACTCGTGCCTGACATGGAATTAGAACAACTTTGGAAACACGGGGAGCTTAAAGGCCTCAAAAAAATCTGTCCCCTGCTGCAGTGAAATGTCTTGTGGGTCAGTGGTGTCCCTGTGCTGAGCTGTTTAACACTCACCCTCTCTCTGTAGCAGAGAAGGATCCATCACACCCTGTGGCACAGCACCAAACCCTTGAATCCCAGCCTGGCACTGACAGATCCATCCTGGAATTTGGCCTGGCTGTAAATTCTTCATGGGTGAGGAGAAAAATGCTGGACAATTTGAGGCAGTGCTTGTTCCTGAGAGAATTGTGAGGAATATTTACTTAACTTTTCATGGTGAAGACTCAAACTCTGGGCAGAAGGGGATCACACTACAGTGAGCAACAAAAAAGTCTATTAAACAACCTTTGTTTTTTAAACAAATCTCAGTAACAACAAAGCCATTTGTCTGTTTCACCAGCAGAGCATTTTTTGTGGGAGATCCCTATTTATCTGATTTATTAGAAATGCTCCATTGAGACAGAAAGCATTTTTCTAATAAACCAAGAGGTTAGCACTATTGTTTTCAGTACAGCTGACCCTTGGATTTGCTGTAAAACCAGAATCATTAGAAATGCTCCATGGGTTATATTGGAGCACTTCTAATGAAACAGAGGGTCAGCTCTACTGAAATAATGTAAAATATCTGGATTCATGAGAAAAACTCTACTGAAATGCACGGAGCGTTTCTAATAAATCCAGATTTTAGTGGAGCTCAACCCTGAATCCATTAAAACCTGATGAAAAACCAGTTACTGAGCATGCACCTGAAGTTCTTTTTTCTCTGTTAATCTCTCATTTGTTCTAAAACGCGTTGTAAAAATAGCAAAAGGCTTCAGTGAAAATTTGTTATTTAAAGTCAGACATTTCCTCCCCTTCCAAGGAGCAGAGAGTCACTGCTGCCACCAGGAACAGGGAGATGGGATCCCATAAGCTGTGCTCCAGCAGCTCCCAGGAACAGGGATGAGCACCCCTCTGCAGCCTGTCCCTCCTCAGGCACATTCCCGATGTAGCAGAGCACAAAAGGACCCATCCCAGGCCATCCCCACACGTGGAATGAGTGCTGGGAGAGTTGCAGAGCTCCAGCTCCAGAGAGGGGCTGCTTGAGGAGAGCTCTCAGCAATCTCAGCCTTTTCTCAGTGTGGAATTGCAGGAGGAATCATGATTTTCTCACAGCCACGTAGCAAGGGGCTGGAGCAGGGCTGTGTTCATTCCCAGGGGATCTTTTCCTGCATTCTGGGAGCCTGAAGTGTCTTTACTAAGAGATCTAAAGGATCTCTGCCTGTTATCATAAATAAAAGCCTTGTTAGGTAATACAGGTGTGGTGCACTTTGGGCACAAAATGGGATGAATTCCCAGGCACCTTGAACCTTCCACAGTCTGCAGGTGGGATTCCTGATGGAGAGATTCTGTTCCTTGTACATAAAGAGAAACCCCAGCCTGATTTCTCCTGCAAGTTGGATATTTATTCTCAATTTGCAGTCACATGGTCAGCAATAGAATGAGATTTTTTAAATTACCTCCAAGCTTTTTGTACCATTTTTAGTGTACAACACTATTCAAAGCCTGGTGGACTTCCAGGTTTTATTTAAGGCACATTAAGATGCTGTAATCTTGTAAAAGTATGTCCTAAAGATGAGATGGCTTGGGCTTAGTGCAGTTTCAAATCACAGACCCATGGCAGGTGACATCTTTAACCTGTGTGTCCACTCCCCAAAACTGATAATTTGATAACTGCCTGAAAAACTGGGGCCAAGGGTAAGAAAAATCAGGTATGAATTGCAGCATGGTATGAGCCAGGACATGTAAAAGCCAAAGAGATCTTTCTAATTTATTGTTTCCCAGCAAAACAAGAAGTAAACATTGGCAGATTTATTTTAAGGGCTTGCACTGCCTCACTTGGATGATCAAACCTCTCCTCAGAGCAGAGCTGAAGTCAGTTTTGTCAGTTTTCCAGATGAACTTCTTGTGAAAGTCGTTGTGGCAAGTTTTGGTGATGCTGATGATGCTAATTCTCACTTCTCTGGTATTTTTAAAGCTTTATTATTGCACCTCTCAGCCTCTAGAACTGCTGCAGCCATGGAGCTGCTGGCACCAGCACAAGGAAGAGTTTGGAGGAGGGTTTGGAGCTGCCCCAGCCACCCCCTGCTCTCAGGTAACACATCTCAAAAGCTCTGAAAACAAAGAAAAAGTGATGCTTGGACTTAGGGGCTGAAAGAGCTGCATTGATCAGGCCAGAATTGATGAGACCAGTGTTATATTAGGTTATTTCAGGATAATTTGCTTAAAATTAAGCGTGGAAAGGAAATGCCCTCCTGCAGGAGGCTGTTCAGGGAGCTGGGCTGGTGTGTGCTGTAGCATTTTCCAGCACTGCTCTGGCTGCAGTCCCTGTGCTTCCAGCAGGCAGCAGAGCAGCTGGATCACCTCTGTTTGTTTTCTGAATGCTCACACTCAGCCTGTCTGCAGCTTGTCAGCTTCTGGTGCTGCTCCTCTGGCTGCTTTGTACCCACATGCACAGGAAATGTATAGGCAAAGCATATTAATATAATTCTATCTCAACAGATTTAATTCTTAAATGCTACATATACTTGGTTAATCTCTCATTTTAGAAGTAGGAAAGGTTAGATTATAACATCAGGTTAGCTCTCTTTGAAGCAGGTAATAATTAAGTTGATTCACTGTTGCAATTACTGTCAAATCCCCCTTAATTACCACGGATTTTATAGCAGCTTCATTATACGTCTGCTGTAATGCATTGTGGCCCAAAGGAGAAGTGTTGCAGGAAATTCTGCATAGCATGTATAATTCTAACCTGCAGTTAAAGCTCCTAGTGAAAGCCTCTGCACTAAATTTATCTTTTTTTGACATTTCCCCCCCTCCCGTTATTTAAAGCAGTTGAGCTGGAGTAACACCACTAAAATATACACCTAACTTCCTAAGTGAGAATGGATCTCTTCATAAGTATTAGGAATTAAAAAATGGGGAAATTATGAAATCAGCAGCAAATTATCCTTGGGAGGCTGCTCAGCAACAATGAAGAACGTTTCTGGTGTGGTGTCATGGGGGGAGAAAACCCCTGCCCCACGTTGTGAGTGGTGCACCCCCGAACAACCTCTGAAATCCCACCGAACACAGTTTTTGAGGCAGTAAGAATTTGTTGGAGCACTCTGCTCTCCGTGAATATTTTCATCCATTGTTCCTCTCTGCATTTTATAAATGGAATTTTTAAAGCAACTTCTCCTTTTGAACTGACCCCTCCAAGTAACTCCGGGCCCGCCACAGCCTGGTGAAACTGCTGCTTTCTGGCTCACGTGTCTCTGCTTGTTTCCATTGGAAAAACCTTTACAAATCAGGGTCTGTAAATTGAGCCTGCAACAGTTCAAAACAGATAACTGAATAATGTGTGCCACGGATTCCCTCGCAGGGAAGGAATTTACTCCCCAGCACATATTAGCTGCAGAAAGGGCTCCAGTGTCAGTGACACTATTGGCAGCTGTGTTAACAGTGAAGGAGCTGCCTTTGTACAGCAGTACAGTTATTAAATTTCTCCAGAGACCATGACTCATTAATCAAATATTCATACATCTCTGTAAATACAGGCTGAACAGAGAATACCCTCAGAGCTGAGCATCCCAGCACAAGTGCTCTTTCATGTGGCCCTGCCAGGGCCCTGAGAACATGCGATCATGTTTTGCATTTCTAATGCCCCGTGTGCTCCAGAGCACCCCCAGCCCTAAAAACAGAACACAAGTGATCTTACTGATGGCAAGTGTTACACAGCCACAATTAAAATTGCTCCACTATGGCTTCATAGCATCTTTTTAAGAGTGAGGACAGTGAGTCGATTCTTCTGTTCTTTGTTTACCATCGGACAAGTAACTTTTTCCCATACGGATGGAGGAGCCCAAGGCCGTGCTCCTTTTAATACAAGAATTTGTATTAGCATGGAAACAACAAACCAATGGTTGCACTGGGAAGGCCAAAAAACTTCGTGTATTTGCAAAGCACGGGCTTGTTGTGTTGAACAAATGCTGTATTTTGTGTTTCCTCACTGCCAGACTGAGACGCATCTCACCTGCTCCAGATGTGAGCACGTCTCAGGTTTTGACCTTGCTCAGGTAGGGATCTGAAGCCTCTCTGAGAGCAGCTGAAGTTCTGCTCTGTGAGCCTTGGAAACAATTCCTGATTTTCCTAATCCACGTCCAGGCCTTTGGGTTTGAGTGTTGCAGGTTCTGACTGACACTCCTGGTCTAGGCTCACTGTGGGCTGAAGTAGGAAAATGCCTTTAGAGAGGGTTATCTGTAAATGGGGATGATCCCATTGCTGGATGAAGGGTTAAATTCTGTAAAATTTAAAGGTTTGTCTATTTATCTAGTACTTAAATTCTGTAAAATTCTAAAGGTTTAAATTCTGGGCTGTTGTGCTCTGCTGCACTCAAGGGAACAGGGAATGGAAGGAATGACCTGAATTTTCAAATCCAACTCGCAGCAAGTGTGGCCAGCACAGAATCCCAAGTGATCCTGGTAAGAGGAGGGGTAAGTACAGATAAATCCTGGAAAGAGGTGAGTCTCAGATGATGTTCCTTCACGGCTTTTAGAGGCTGGGACATAGAATTCACCCCTGGAACCAGTCCTTAACTGCAGATTTGGAAGGGAAATTTGCATAAAATCCTTATGGCCCAGTTTAAGGATTGAGCTCCAAAAATACTTCTTTTTTTAGTTCCCTTTCTAATAAATACAGATACTCTACTTAAGCACCTCTACAGCTCCTACCACCTTCATTTCAGTGCATTTTAATTTTCCTTAACAAGGCTTGACATTTACATTTTAGAAAGAAAATCCTCTCCTATATTTAATTAGGGCACTGATTGAGACAGGATGGCAATAACCTCCCACACTTCTGTGTAAGGCAGAACCCCCACCTTGCTCCAGGAGTCAGCACATGCCAAAAAAAGGTTGGGGTATCTGCTGTGTGCCATGCAAACATCACAGAGCTGTGATCACAAACCCCTCTCCCTCCTGTCCTCCCAGTCCTGGGCATCCTAAAGTGATCCCAGTCCTTTCCATGACCTTGTCCACTGACCCAGCAAGCTGCTGGATGTGGATAATCCCTAAAACATTGACTTGAACAACCTTCCCTGGGGGCACAGGGATTCACAGGCAGGATCAGGATGCAGGAAAGGAGGAGATGGAGAGCAGGAATAACGGTGTGAGAGTGCTGAGCAGAGCTCACAAAGCCTTGGCTTTAACATGCTCCTAAACACCCACCAGAGCTGGGTGAAAACAGCAAACATTTATTTGTGCATCCTCTTGCATAAATAAAACCCTGCTGATTTGCTTTGATGGCATTTACGAGCACATTTATTCATAAACATTAGAGTGAGCAAGTTTTTATTTGCAGGAGTGTTCATGGCAAACAAAAGCCTCGTGAATTCTGGTGTGAATAAATACCAGAGAGCTCTCACTCGAGCAGGGCTGCTGCAGTCATTAAGTAAAGCTCTTTTTACTATTCACACGGTGGATTCAGACAATTACAGCTGCCCGTGGACTGCTTACAAACAGGGAAGGGAACTGTTTATGGAGCTCAGTTCATCCAATTAGGCACCAGAAGCACCTTGTGAAGACACCAAACCTCAGGGTCAAACTGTGAGCGCCCAGGGCTGGGTCCTGACGCCCTCAAATTCCTCTTTGCACCTTTTTGTCGATGCAAATAAGGTACCAGCATTTTAAGTTCCTTTTTATATGATGCTGGCATGGCCTAACTAAGCTGCTGGGAGGCTTTTTGTGCTGGAGGAATATTCTGCCAGAGGCTCTGGGTTTAGGGATGGTGGAAGGAGCTAAAATGCTGCTGGATGTTGCACCTGGCCGTGCTGCACGGCCTCCCATGCAGGGCTGGGGGAATGCACCCCATAATAATCAGCTCCAAGGTGGGAAAGGGCCATGAAGTAACCTGGCCTCCTCTTGGAGGCTCCTGCTGCTCTGGCCTGCCTGGAAGAGCCCGATGACCTTGGATGAAATGGTTGTGGAAACAGAACGTGGGGAGGGCTGGATTTCAAAGCTGCTGTTTGTGTTCATTTGTGGCATTATTGACCTTTCATAACTCACTGCTGCTCGCTTTTCACTCCATCATCCCCTTTAAGAGATTGTCAATAAGGCTGGAAATAAATCAGGTCCCTGGAGCAAGCCCATTTTCCTACTGGAATTAGCAGGGAACAGGAGATCCCTTCCCTGTCTCCATTGGGCACAAATAAACTGCTCAACTGCCTCACACTGACAAAGCTGCTGGGTTTGGAGGGGTGAAAAAGCCAAAAAACAGAAAAAAAGCACAAAAGATAGTAACAAATCGGGTTTGCCCCAGTTTTCCAGCTCTGCTGCAGCACAGGGGACCGGTGAGAAGGAGATCTTTAAAGAGAGGCATCACAAAAGAAACCCTGAATGGGGCTTGGAGTGACCTGGGACAGTGGGAGGTGTCCCTACCCATGGCAGGGTGGCACTGGATGTGCTTTAAGGTCCCTCCAACCCAGCCCAGTCAGGGATTCTGGTATTCTATGAAACAAACCTAGGAATGGTTTGAGTATATTCCCATTTCCAGGCCTTCTGGAAGCTGGGCTGCAATTCTCCAGGCTCTGTTTCCCTCTGAGATCAGCAAATAATTCCCTCTCCTAAACAACCACCCCAGAAATTCCCGTTTCAGGAGTGGCAAACCCAACCTCCCAGTCTCACCCTCCCCAAGAGCCATCTGAGGGTTTGTGCCCCGTGGAGTCAGAGCAGTGCCCTGGGCTTCTCCCCCAAGCTCCAGCCCAGCCCAAGCTGTGTTGGGAACTTGTCAGAAATCAGCTGCTGCCTTCCCTGAGTGCCTGGAGGGCGTTTTTAAAGGTTTGGCTGGAGATGGCAGAGGCTGCAGAGGAAAGGGAGGTGGTGGCTGGGGAGTTTTCCCCACGGAGGAGAGAGATCCCTCACCCCACAGCCCTGAGCTCCCAGGGCAGAAGCAGCACCTCCAGCAGAGCTCTGGGGGGTGATGGGGTTTGGTCACTGCCAGGGAGAGCCAAGGTTTGGAAAACAAGGCAAATATCCTTGCTGGGGAGAGAAGGCAGAGTCCCACACAGCCACTGAGAGGCCTTGAGCTTGTTTCACAATATTATAAACACAGAGAGAAAGGTTCCTTGTGAGGAGAAAAGAAATGGCAGAAGGAAGAGGGAGAGAAGGTTGTGAGGAGAAATGGCAGAAAGGAGTGGGGGAAAAGGTTGTGAGGAGAAAAGAAATGGCAGAAAGGAGAGAAGGTTGTGAGGTGGTGAAAAGCTCCGGTGTGTGCCTGGCTCTTCAGGCAGGAGAGCAGTCAGTGATTTGTGGGATCACTTTCAGCACCTCAGCCACTGCTGGGTGTGTGAGTAACTAATGCTCCTCGGGTTTGTGTTTGAAGGCAGCAGCAGCAACACTGATGACACAAATTAATTGCCTGGTTTTCAGCTGCTAATGCGGACGAGGTAAAGAGAATTACTACACGATTAACATAGTTTCCAATTAAAGTCCCCTGTAGTTACCCAAAAACATTAATTTCTAGGAACTTGGTAATTTAACTTGTGTCACCCCTGTACACAAGTGCACCAGGGCATTCTGTGGGCTTGTCTGTGCTCAAACCTTGGACAAAAAACGTGATGAAAACCCCTGAAAACAGCCATGAATTTTTAACAATTATTTGTAGCAGGCTTTAAAGAAAACCCTGCTGTGGTAAATTAAAGAATTTGATACAAATTAAAGGACCACAACCCAGCTGCTGTTCTAACACTGCAACTTTGCTTTCCCTCAGTTAGAAAGGGAGAAACTTTCACTATTTAATTAAAGTTCAAAGATGTTTCAACCACCACGATTTTTATCCAGTTGGAAAAAGGCTGAGAGAAGAGAAACCATCCCATCCCTCTAGGGAGGTCTGCTGTTGGAATGGCAGAACCACATTTTCCTTTTTAACGTTTCTGTGCTGCATCTCCTGTAATTCCATGTGAGCATTTCCATTCCAACAATTCTGAACCAAAATCCTTTGGAAGAGCAGCTCCTCCCTGCAGACACAGCAGGCTGAGGTGGGTCTGTGCACATGGGATTTTCTGAAGGGACCTGAATTAGACCAATTACAGCCCCTGCTCTGGGACAGGAGCTGTTAATGATGCAGCAGCTGATTGCTTTGCTTTGCTTTTCTAAAATGTGAAAGCAAAGCACAGCTTGGTGTCTCATCTCCTGTCCACTGTGACTGATCTGTGCTAAAGCCGCACCTCCTTGTGCTGCACTCACCAGGAGTCTTCTCTCTTCTAGCTCTGACATCCACAATCCTCATTTTGACATCTAAATTCCATAAATATGTTGTTTACTCCCTCTTCTGGGCTATTAATGAAAAAGACAAAGATCAAGTCAAACATCCTCACACACCTGTGAGTAAAAAGCCGAATTATGCCAAATATTAGCAGGATGCAGCAGGGCAGAGGTTACTGATTTAGACAGATAATGTGTGGGGTTTGTTTGTTTTTTTTTTCCTTGAAAACAAATGAACATTTTGGTTTTTTGGAATATTAATTAACACTCGCAAATGCACTCTCCAGCCCTGATACAGACACAGACCTGGTCTAGTTCTGCCTGAAATCCATCCATTAGTCACTTCTTGCTCATAAAAGTAAAAGGTGCTTTAATGAACAAACATGATGCTTATTATTTGGATCAGCAACACTTGTGCCTCTGTGCCTGAGCAGCACTTAGACCAGGTAACATTTGGTTTACAACACAACAATAAAATCTGCCTTTATTGCAAATAAACAGAGTATTCACACCTTACAATATTGGTTTAGATGCAGGATTATATTCACTCTTAGAGGATCTAATATTAATATAAAAGGCACATGGCACTTCATGTTTTCACACCTCTTTTATTTCCCAAGCAGCGTTAATATGGTTTTATTAAATATTGCATTTACTTTGTTAAAACATGAAACTATTTCTGTACATTTGTTTGCAATCTGAGAACACACACCATCAAGTAATCATTTGTACAGTAACAACATGTATCAAAACAACAACAACAAAAAAAATCATCACAGCCCAGAATCTTCCACATCCACCCCCCTCTGCTTTGATTTAAAAGCTGCCCTGGCAGGAGAAGCTTTGCCATTATGGTAGTTGAAACAGGAAACAAACACTGCTCTCTTCCAATAATTGTCTCCAGCTGCTTTGATTGGTTGCAGTTAATATTAATAGTATAACCTTTAAAAATTGTGGGGAAAGGTAATACTTTATCTTCACTCCTCATATTAAGGCTCCAAAGCAAGCTTAATGAGAAACCATTAGAAAGTCATACTGCTAAATAGTATCTTAACTCCCAACTCAGCCTCTGTAATTCTGGCAGTGACACCGACTCCTGACCCATCAGCCTCACCTTCCCAGGGGAGCTGCTCAGGGTGGGTGCCAGCAGAGCTGCTGGGGCCACACGGCTGGGACCTGTCCAAAAACTGCCAAACCCCAGCCACACCTGGCAGTCCTGGCTCAGGAGTGGCCTGGATGGCAGCACAGCAGGCACAGGCTGGGGTTTAGGCCGGGCTTTGCAGGCACACCTGGCTCTGGGCAAAGCTTCTCCCTCCACTACCACAACGGCACGGACGCTCCTCCAGCCAGCAGTGAGCAAAAATAATTAGTAAATACATTAATAGCTGACATCTGACAGACCTTTAACATATAAAACATTATCATCTTTATGAAAATAGACCGATTTCAGCACAGGCTTGCCTTGTTGGGGGAGGAATTCAGGTACACTTCTTACAGTAAAAAGGCAAGTGTTCTCCCGGACAGCTGCCGACGCTCTCGTGTAAAACGTCCTTAAAGCAAGACAAACTCCTCTGTACTAAATCTCTTTAGTCTTTTCTTTTCATCCTCGGAGAAAAGGTCATTTTCTTCATGGAGTGGACTGGAAGCAAAGTCATAGTCTCTAGAATGACCCTTGACAAAAGTAAACAGGGGATATTTCTCCTTGGACGAAGAATTCAGCATCTACAATGTAAACCACAAACCAGATAAAACATTAATTGCAAATGGAGAAGTACAGCAAGCACTGATATTCACCTGATGATGACTGCCAAGGAAAAAAAATGCATTATTTTCATTATCTCATGAAACAAAAGCATTGCATAACCTCAACATTTCCTCCTCCTATTAGATATTTACCTCCCTTTCTCAGGTAGTTGCTAATTTCCTGCCTGTCCCTGGTTTTGAGCACACAGATCAACCTGTACGTGCTGTCAGCCTCAGTGCAACAAAGGGAAAGATGAAAGGATAAAAGACAGAAGATAAAAACCTCTACAAAACAGTTAATGGCCATAAGGGTCTCCTCAAGCCCAGGTGTGAATTCTGCAGCATCAGAGCGTCCTGGGGAGGGATTTTTAGGAATCAGTGCAGGAATCAGTGTTTTTATTATCAAACACATTCACCAATGTAAATAAGGCAGCCAGGAGCACGTGGCTCAAACCAGGCTGGTGACAGTCCCAGGGAACCAGGGTGCCCAAAATCTGTATTTATAAATAAAACTGAGCATGGAGAAAGGGGGTGTGGGGAATGATAAAGACTGAAAACAGAGCAGCAAAACAACTTCAAGAGCAGATAAAACCCCACCAAATTCTGAAAGACACTTCAGCCTTTCAGGGTGTTTTGTCCACTGATTTAATTTGTTTCACTTTTTCTTACCTGCTTGGGAAAAACCAGCCCAGTGTTACAGTGGCTGCAGAATTACATCAGGTTAGAGATAGAGTGTGCAGAATTAAAAATCACTGAGCATGATTTCAGGAGAACAATCCGTCTAAAACAGTAAAAAATCCCCAAAGAGATCTTTAAACAGTAAGAACTATTTCAAAAATGACAGTCAGGGGTTGAGGGGGTGCTTAAAAAATAAGAAAAAATGAATCAATCCCAGTAAAATCCTGGGGTTCCACTGCCTTGTCTGTGTTCAGCTTTACTGAAACTTCCATCTCCACAACTCTCTCCATGCACTGAGGGAGGTGAGGAAACCCTAAACACAGGAACTGGGCAAGGAAATGCCCAAACAAAGTCAAGATTTGTGTAACTCTCATCACGCCATATCTCAACAGTGACCACAGAGAATTTGAAACTAAACAATTTGCAGGTTTCCTCTAGACACCATTACAGTGCAAGGTAAAGGAGTTTATTGATAAAGATCAGTATTTTCAGTATTTCAGTGTTACACTGTCACTGCTGTCACTGCAACAAGAATTCTCTGTGCTGAACTGATCCCACGTTTAACCCTCCCTCAGCTCCAGTTCTCTCATTTCTGCCACATTTGGGCCACAAACAGGCAAGTGCAGCTCTGTAATAATCCCAAGGGATTACTTCTTTTCTGGCATGGGTTTGGATAGGGAAACAACTCCCAGAGGGGAGCCTGAATATGGTTTGGATGGAGTTGTATCCATCACTCCACTTGGGCCTCAGTTCTGCTGCCCTGATTTATCTGTCTCGAAAATAAAAGGCCTATAATGTTTATCCTCAAGTATTAAAGCTAAATCTTACCTCTCACCTCTTATTACCCAAAAAAAAGTAGGCAGAACCTGGATTTTTTACTCCAGTTTCCACAGGGCACATTGGGAATACACTGAGCTTTATAGTTCAACAGTTATCACACTACAATTGCAAACAAAGGGAAAAATAATGGAAGAGAAGGAAAACACAAAGGATGTGAAGGAAGGATTGCAAGATCAATTGACAGAATGTTTCTGACATTGTCCCTGTATCCAAACTTTCCTCTCTTCTCCAACTGACACTGCCTGAAATGGATTTATAGAAAATAATGTCACTAATATTAAAGAGTTCCTATCTAAAATACCAGGATAACATGTGGATCAGGCAAGAGTGTTTTCACAAACGGTGTTCAGGAAAAAACTGTACTTAATCTCAAATTTGGAAGAACAGAAACAGGGAAATGGGAAAAAGAAAACTTCTACTGGAACTGATCTTGTAATGAGATTTTTTTTTACTGTGTTATGACATTCTATGTGACAGAACAGGAAAACATGGAAGAACAGAAACTTCACTATTTAAACTCTCCATGGATCTGCTGCTTAGGAACTTCTACTTCTTTAACTCTATTTTCTTCCTCTCTGGGTAAGAAAAAAAGAAACAACTTCAGCATCAATCAGTCTCTAGTTAGTATAATCAGCATTAAGTTTAAAAAAATGCTTTTTTGGCTGTTAGTACTAATACCACTTATCAGCACACTCCCAATGCTGGACAAACATGAGCTCCTTGTGCTGCTGTGCTCACTGCTATGGCTGGAATATTAACACTGAGCCCATCTGCTGCTGCATCCTTTTCACAGAGCGTTTTCTGAACCCACCAAACACAGAGCAGCTCACAGAACACACTGATGCTGCTGCATTTCACACCCTCACAGACTGGAATAACTAAGGAGAAAAAAAACTTGATTCCAATTGGACCTAAATGAAGGCAGAGTTCTTCCAGGGGAAGGATGGGGTCAGACAGGTTTGCTCCGTGGAGCTCAAACCAGAGCCCTGCACTTCCCAGCAGAAAAACCCCCTTGTGCCAGGGAGGAATACCGACCGATTCGGGTTTGCTCCAGCATTTCCCCTCCTCCCCAGTCCCTGCCCAGGGCTCCCCAGCACGTCCCCACATCCCCGCGGGCCCGTGTCCCCGGCTCGGCGGGGCTGAGGGGACATGGCCACTTCACGAGTGCCACCTCGTGGGCCCGCGGCCCCGCCGGGCTGTGCTCGGCCTCGCCCGCCGGAGTTAACGCGGAGCTGCATTTCTGAGAGCCCTGAACGCCCCGAGGAACGCCCCGACAGCGATCCCGTCTGCTCCCAAGGGCCGGGCTGATCTCCTCCCTTCCCCACACCCCGTGTCCTGCCTGAGGGATGCGTTTGGGAAGCTCCAGCACCTACCTTGGTGATTTCTTCAGAAGCCTTCTCGAAGTCCTGCACGGTCCTACAGTAAAATCCTATTGTGCAGCTGGGATCCATTTTTTTGAACGACATCTTTTTGGGAGAAGGGCAGTGGAATGACTGCGAGTTTCCCCATGAAAAGGCACAGGACACACGGTTACAGTCAGGAATGGCACAGATCCATGGATTTACTTTTGCCCCCACCAACAGCTTTAAAACATCCAAGCCCCTGCATCACCTGAATTAAACCCCAGCAAACACTTTGGAAGTGATTTCTCCCACCCCCTGAAATATTCAAGTGATTCCAGCCTTCCCCAGCCGTGCAAAACCTCCTGCTGTTCAGGCTGCATTCCCCAAACTTCCCCACACACCAGATTAGTTTGGAATCTGTCAAAGCTCTGCTGCTCCCAGCAATACTTTATGAATATTCCCAAGGCAGAGAAGGTGAATGCTCTTCTGCAAATTGAATTTGTAACAGCTTTTGCACTATCTTACTGCTTTACTACCACTGCCCAGTGCCCCTTCCCTCCCCCAGCCTCTATAAAAAGAGACATAATGGAATAAACCAACCTCATGCATTTCCCTTCAGTAAATGAAATGGGTTCAAAAACCCACAAAACACACAAAAGCAAAACCATATTACAATGAGCCACAAGTAGGGAAAAACCAAACATGCCCTGCTTTACAAATGGCTTTTTCCTAACGTGAAATCCCTTTCCCTGACAGATGCTGCCCTGCCAGTGCTGTGAGCTGATAGTTTTCAGCAGCCCTGCTGTAAGAGAAAACAAACACAAAACCCCCTTCCCCACGCTCCCCACTCAGTTTATGAGAGGAAAAATAAGTATATCCCATCTACCCTGAATCTGTGGTTATTTATTACAGGAACTGCAGTTGTGGTGAAGCTCTTTGTCCAATAACTGCAATTATTTCCTCACTTGCTCTCAGAGGGAGCCAGTCCCCTCTGCTCTGCCTCTAACACCCATCATCCTCCCTCTATTAAATCCCCTTTTTTATTTTTCCCAATCACAAAAATCAACCCACAGCAGACAGCACTGGTTCCCCAATCCGAGTGTAACCATCCCTGCAGCAGTTTTACATAATAAAATACATTGTTCTTTCCTGGTGATTACAAACCCGAGAGGTTATTTCTGTAAAACCTCTGCTAAAAAACACCCACAAAGATGATTAGGGCCATTTCTGCAAGATAGATTTGAGTCCCTGCTTTTCCTCCTCGCCGTTCCCATTTTATAAACAGCAATTGTATTTTTAATGTTAATTCCTGAGTCATCAAATGCATAAAGAATCAAACCCTGCCTTCCACATCCCATTCCAGCAGCAGCCCTGGAGTTGTGCAGGAGGTTTAATGCTGCACAAATCGCTGCACAACAAAGAAAAGTGGGGAGGATTTTTTTTTTTTTTTTCCTCCAAACAAATGGATGCTGGAAGCCAATCCGGAGTAGATTGATTTCCAACTTATTCTGGACAATTTGTCAATTTTGAAAATACTCCCTACAGATAAATCTAACAAGCAACTATCCACACTAAGAAAGCAATTTCTGTTTACTTTTGACATTTCTGGACAAAGATATAATACTATTAAATGCACCAAGCATTAAATTGCAATCTATTTTCCGTCTGCAGGAAAGCATTAGGATGAGATCAAGCCAAGCTGGCACCTTGCATACCTTCCAAACACAGCTGAAAACCTTGGTTTTATTTGGAAATTCAGATTAATGCCAGTGTGTGCAGCACAATTTTGAGGCTGAGTCATAGGAACAGAACCCAAAAAGATGTGTTTTTGTAGCTTGGCTGCTGCACCACAGCAGGACCTTAAGGAATTCACTTCAGCCCTGCTGCTTTGTGCTCTTCCCACCTTTTGTCTGGTTTTCCCCAAACTGTAAAATCTCCAGAGGCACTGGAGCAAAACACAGTTATGAGGATGAAGGGGAAGGATCTGGGGCATCATCCCAGGCAGAGCTGGCACCCACCAGCTCTTCCTCCGAACACCTCAACAGGGCAAACCCAAAGGATCCCTGAACACAACCAAACTTCCTGGCTGGGAGATTCTCTGACCCATTTTGCTGCTGTGTTCTTTGGCTTCATTCAGACCCTTCTCACTTCCTGAAGAATCTGCCACTTCTACATTATGTAACATGCCAATTCAAGTATTTTGTTAAGCATAAATAACGAAAAATATTAAGTGTTTGCTTTAAGGACTTGACCTCATCAGCCCTTTGTGGGTCCTTTGACATTTTGTATTTATATATGAACAGTTCTCCTGAACATTATTTGATGGGATTTTGCTGCAGCTCTGCTCTGGAGCAGCTGCTGCTGTCCTGGCTGTGGATGCACCCTCCGGCTGCTCCTGCTGAACCAAGAGCTGCTGGAAGTTCACCTGAAGTTGGGCACAGGACCGAGGAGAGTTTGTGTGGGTGGCCCTGAGGATGGCACTGTAAGGGCTGAGGCCACTGAGCACTTCCTTACAGGTCATGATGTTTTCCCAGGGCAGCTGTAAATTGAGTTTTCTAATCAGCTCCTTTAGCTCCATCTATTTCCAGGCTCCTGCTATTGAATACCACAGGAATTCTCCCTCATGTTGACTGCAATTTGAATTTAAATAAAAATAAAATGACCAGAAAGACAAACTGTCAACCCCAAATCCAAACAGGTTAAAGATCTACAAAAAATATCACCTGTTTTCTTTGATGGGAAATTACTTAAATGAAGTGATCATCTATTTTGGAGGTTTTATGAGCATTAAAAAAGAAAACTGATGAAGATTAATGAAGTAAAAATTAAACCTCCATATTGAGATTTAACCTCTGGTCATTTTTGTTGATTATGGGCCTATAAAGAAGGGCAGGACATTGATAAATAACATGTAACTGTAAAACCATAAAGCTGCAGCTAGCTAGAACAGCTCTAAATAATTAGTGTTTGATTCATATGGGAAGAAAACAGTGCCAGCTCTATATCCATAGTACCTCAAGAGGGAAATCCTTTATGCTGACATCTACAAAAGATTGGCAGTAATGAGGATCCATGTAAATCAAACTGTCATCTGCAAGGACAAAACAGAAGACAAGTAATTCAAAAAACACCTTATTATTACACTGCTTACAATCCAATTTCTATGCAGAACAGCTGGAAAAAAAAAAAAAAAAAAAGCCAGTGAGTAACTGCTTGCCAGGCTGATACTCATTGACTGAAGCAGAGGTTTTTGCAGGACAGATTAACTTTTGCATAATCAAATATGCTTGTATAAGCAGAATTTTTATAAAGTGATGAAACTGTCATTTAATTTTTGGTGCTAAAATTACTTTTACAAACACACAATTATATTCTGGGGTTTGCATATGAAAAATGTATCGCCCTGCTTCATCCTGACAGCAAGGATGTATTGCTTGTCATTTAGGCATCAACTAACACCACTTAAAGCAGGAGAGAGTAAATACCTAAATAAGAACTGCCAGGCAGCAACAGCAAACGCTCCTCAAGTTTGGTGAAACAGATAAATTATGCCTTGTTTATGCAACAAGGGAAATTAAATGTACATTTTACAGAATCCAATTACTCCGTGGGGTAAGTGACAAATGGCTGGACTTGGGGAGATGTGATGAATTAATAAGGTGCTCATTTTACTATTTTAATCACGCTGTTTCCCACTGCTTCAATATTAACTTCTTAACTCTGAGAGGGAAAAAAAAAAAAAAATATTGAGGAGACACAACACGTTCCAACACTAACCTTGGAATCCAGCAAAGTAATAGGACTGCTTGGGTTTGCCACCAATAATGCCAACACAGTACTCCAGGCTTAAAATTCCCTAAAAACAACAACAGGGAATCAATAAGATCAACCAAAGTATTAAACTGAATTAAAATATTTGCTCTTTTTAGGGAAATGGTTTTGATTTTTTTTTTTTTTTTAAGATTGACTCCATGACTTCCTGGGGCTTGACCAAAGTGAAACCACAGCAGGAGATATTCCACAGAAAGAGAGACACCCACACGTTTTTGGGGAGGAGACAAAATATCATCTCACACGTTGAGCACCAGTTCCTTAGTCCAAATATCCCAAAGCATTGACATTTACAGCTTTTTACACACATTTACATTCTGTGCCCCTGAGGACTTTCTCTTCTTTTTGCACTCAAATGGACAAACCTGGCCAGAGCATCAACCTTTACATCCTGGGGAGAAACGCCAGCTGAAGTTAAGAGTAATTACAAGGTCCAGCTCCAAAAACAGCTGCCCCACATCCAAAAAAGAGAAAGAAACACACCACAGAAGAGCCCCAGAAATCTCCCTGGAGGTTGCCTGGGGGGGAAGAGGAACCAGAACCATCTGAAGGCAGAACTTTTGGGAAGGGATCATTACTAAGTGTAAGTAAAGAACTTTTCTTTCAATAAAAAGATTGATATTGTCAGACTACCAACACCAAGGCTTCTCAATTTAAAATCTTCCCTGCTTAGACAAGGATAAAGTCACTTAAAAACCTCCCCTGAGATGCTACAGAGTCAAATCCAGCGTGGTTTGTACAGGTTAAGGAAGTGATGCTTATTTAAAATACAAATTAGATGGTTTCCTTAGAAAACTTGTTTAAAATACAAATGAGAAGGTTTCCTTAGCTAATGCTGACAGAACATTCAGGCAGATCAGAGGCAAAGGCTCCAAGGAGGGCAGAACAGAGAGAGAGAGAGAGAGAACAAAGCTGCTCAGAGTAATGGATAACTGTTTAATCTATGGCAAGCTTCTCGTAAAAGTGAATTATAAAAAATTTATCAATTTTGACCCATAAATATAAAATCCTTTGTAGAAATTACCTCTTGTGCTACGTTCTGAAATCTGCATTTTTAACTTAAAGCCAAGAAATGTGGTCACTTGTTGGGAACAGACCCTGGAGTGACTGATTCAGGCAATTGAGAGCCCTCTTATCACGGGCTGCAAAGGAGCAGCCTTGGCAAGGGAGCAGCAGGAATCACTCAGTGGAACCAGCTGAAAACTAAAACTTTCCCAAACCAACTGGCTGAAAGCACGAGGAAAATCATCAGGGAAGAACAACAATTTAAATTCATAACTTAAAAGCCTTCACCAGTCTGTCTTTTCATGCCAGTAAAAAATCAAAATGTTTTCCTGAAATGTTAACAGTGAAGAGACAGCCACAAAATAAATCATGTGACAGACTCAGCAGCTTTTTTTCGTGCTACTGCACTGGGGTGATTAGAAATGAGCCCCAAATTTAAAGACAGATAAAGAGGAGCATGGAAAATGAAATAAAAGCAGCAGGGCTAAGAGAACAAGCCCTGCCCTGAGAGGAGCAGAGGCAGGATTACAGCACAGGTGTCTGCAGAACCTCTGCTGAAAGAAACACAGCACAGACCTTCCCCCCTCTGCCTTCTCCTTGAGTTTTCCTTTTCTCCAGCTCATTTTTACTGCTTGCTACTCCTGCATCCCCATCCTCAGAAACATTCATCCACACAGTGAAAAAGCAATTAAAGCAGTGAATAAAAATATCCAATAATTCCGTGAGAACAAAGAGACAAAAGGAAATGGGAAGAACAGACAGGCAACAACTTTAAACCATTTGAACCGTTTTCTTATTTAAGAAAATAAGAGTAAGGAATGGAGTGTATTTATATTTTAAAATGCTGCCTGATCCTTAGTTACATATGCTATTAGAGTCCTGCTAGATTAAATTCCCATTTGTAATTTGAGGCATTGCATTAATGTCTTTTCAGGTGGCTGCTGGAGGAGCAGGACAGTTATCACTGCTTTACCAAGGGACATCATGTGCTCTGCAATTATGTCTGATCTTGTAAGAGGGAAATTTCCAATCTGTAAAGTCAAACTTTACAACCTTCACCTGTAAAATCCCCCACCACACGTTTAATGGGGAGAATTACCCTCGTGAAGTGGCTTTTCACATCCCCCCCCCTGTGCCCCTCTTTGAGCAAAGATTGAACTCTCATTTCATACCTTTACAAACTCCAGGTAGTCTGTGTTTGTTCTCTCTCCACCGAGTCTCACAGGCACCAAAATAATTACAGCCTTTGTGCCTCCCTTCCCAGAATCCATCACAGAGCACTGCCTGTCAATAACATCCGAGCTGTAGACTGAAACACACCAGAAACATTCACCTTTCAAACAGAACCTCCACGGTGGCATCACAGTGTGACACACACAAACTGCAGCCCTTCCAAACCTTGCTAAAAAAAAAACACAACCCAGGTGACTCAGCAGCAGTGCTGAGCCTCCTCATTCCCAGCAGTATTTTGGGGAATGGGAATTGCTGCTGCTCAGTTGTGATGCCAAGGAAATGCAGGAGGGGTAGGTGAGGAGAAAGCCAATAAATATTTATTGCTGCATATAAACTTCTAAAAGGAATAATTAAAACTTGAAAGCTTGCAACGAACAGAAATAGCTACATGTGAAAGGAGAAGAGGCAATAATTGATTTGCTGCTTTGGAATCCCACTATAAAGTACCAAACAAGCAATGAACAACCTGCACAGATCAAGAGCCCCTTTGTCTACATAATCTCAATTTTGTGGATCTGCTTCATAGGGATTTTTTTTTTCCCTTTAAAGATCTATTGTTAAGTGCTAACTGAAAAGCATAAAAAGCATCTAAAGTGTTTTCAAAGATCTACAAAATCAGAGTTACCTGTACAATCCTGAGCAACATAGACTGTAACTCCTTGCAGCTCAGGGTCTCTTGCTTCTTCAACGGCTTTTCTAAGTACAAAGACAAATTAGCATTCATTTAAAAAAATTAACAGTAAAACCCCAAATTATTTTGGTTTTTTTAGAAAGAGGTTGATTTTAACTGTTTGTGAGAGGAGTTGTTTGTTTGTTTGTTTGTGTTTTTATAGAGGTTATTTTGTTTAATTCAAGACACCTTCCCTTCCTGATAAATACAGGGTGGGATTTTTGATTTGTTTTTTAACAGAGGACACCAAGATCCAGCCTTGTATCTTCCATGGATATCTTGGCACCATGTTTTTCCCAAGCCAAGAGGACAATGTCTGGCTATTTAGAAGAAACACCAAACCCACAAGAAAAGGCCCCAAACCCCACAATAAGTTACAATGAAATTTATATTCACTGCTTTATTTCTTTCTGTTTATAACCATTTTCTGTCATGTGTGTTAATGGTAACGGTGGAGTTTGCTGACAAAAATCCTATTTTCAACTCATTAGATCTTTTTATTTGACCTCAGTTCATGTAACAAGGCACAAATTAGCACCTGGAAATAAAAAGTTTCACCAAAACTTTCAAAAAGATAATTACAATATTAGACTCTCCTCAAAAGATAAAGAATAACAGACCTAAAAAATAAAAAGAATTGATAGTCAGAACCATGACCATCAACCAGGGACAACATTTGTAAAGAAAGAAAACTTTTAAAATAGAGGATTTACCTTTGAGCTCAAACACACACCTGCATTAAATGCTCACTATGCCTTTATTCCCCACTCTGTTTTGAGGAATGGTTTAATGCAGCCATTCCCAAGTTATGAGGGAGCTGTACATTGTTAGTGCAATGAAGAGAGAAAGATCCAGGAAAGGAAACTCTGCAGGGCTGGAAATCCTCCCTGGGGTTGTGGTGAGTGTAACTCTGCACCAACCTCCCCCTGCTCCCATTAGGGAGACAAATAATTTCATAGATAATTTACTGAAGCAAGCAAAAAATTCTGACTGCTTCCACCACGAGAAAAAAGTAGAATAAAACACATCAAAAATGCTAAACTCTTACAGCTCTGTTTGCATCAGCATGGATGCACACCTGATTAACACAACATTTACACTACACATCAAATTCTTCTATTTATATATATAAAAATATAGAAATGCATGAACTTTGCCTTCTGCTGCTTAAATGATTTCTCAGTGATTCGGTTTATAGGTAAACTGAAATCCACTAACAAAATAAACATGTAAGACCAGAAAAAAAGCCCCAAAACATTCAAAGAATTGGCTCTCAAGGCTCACAGTGTGGAGAAATTTGACTTTCGACTTTTTTTTTTTTAACCATGCTGAATGTCACAGACCCTTTACTTTTACTGGGATATAATTATAATATTAATAGTCCCATACATTTACAGTTTCACAAGAATTTGATGTGTGCAAAGAAATGCTGAAAACATCAATTTTAGCTCTGACATTTCATTACACTATCAGTACATTACAGCCCCCAGGTTACAGTATTAAAAAAAACAAAAAAAAACCCCTCTAATATTATGCATGTTCCAAGGTTGAAAGAGTGGTTAGTTTTTAGAACATTTCATTAAATGCAGCTCCACTTAAAAAGGTTTGGGAGAGATATTTGGGACTCTACAAGAAAACAGGAATGTTGTGTTTTTTCCCTGAGAAAAGACTGACAAAAGCTCAGCATTCAGTTCCTGCACCTATCTCCCTTCCTGCCAGTGAAAAAGCTCTGGAATTGCTGCTGATATGGGAGTTTTCCAAAGCCAATAATGAACAGTTTGCTGCTCAGTTAGGCTGAAGGAATCTCAGGACACTCAGAAACGCTTTCCCAGTGACGTGACAAAGGGAAGGGGCAGAGACCTGGGGGTGTTTTACCTCAGGATGTGCGCGACCACGGCGGGCCCGTACCAATCCCCCGCCGCCTTGCCCGATTTCTTCCCGTGCTCTATCAGCTGGTGCAGCCCGAAGGCCGCCAGCGGGCAGTCACCGAACCACGAGATGATTTTCCTGTGATAAACCTCGTTCCTCGTGTCAGTGACATCCCGGTCCCTCCTGGGCGGGCGGCGCCGGGGCCGGGGCAGGATCTTGGGCTCCCTCTCGGCCGTGAGCGACGCCTCGAAGGAGGCCGTGAGCTTCCTCACGGTGCTGCTGGTCCAGGACTCTGAGTCGTCCATGTCCAGAGCTTCTGGCCACACCCAGGCTGCAGCAGCAAAAGGGAAAATGCATTTGAACCCAAATTATCCTTAATATGAATTGTGTGGTGCAATAAGCGAAGCGCTTCCCTTTGTCCCTCACGCTCCTCGAAGCAATAATGTGGATTTTACACTTTGTGAACAAAGAATTCAAAGAATTTAATTTTCTGGTGACCATCCCGGGCAGCTGAACAAACAAGATACACCTGATTAGAGGTTACAACTCTTTTACATATTAAATACATGAACAGCACTTCAATAACATCTGAAAACCTTTTATCCGTGTCAAACAAGAAGCTTCAAAAGCTCTTAATTCTACTTATTTTGCAGTTATTAAAAAACCAGGCAGACCTGAGGAATTATTGATGTAAAAGCAAACAGCTCTTCCTGGCAAAATGGCAAAGGAGATCAGCAGAAAAACAGGCAGGGTTTTCTTATTCACTAAATTCATTAATTCTTTTAGATTACGAAGCAAACTTGTTTAAATATCCCTCAGCACAGTATCTTCAGTCTTTTCCAGCTGAAGGTTTCCCTGTGGATGATGCATCCCACACAGCATTCCTCCTCCAGAATGGGGCTCAGCAGGCCCAGGGAAGATGCCTGGAATTCTCACAATTCCAATAAGGACTCCCAGCACAGACCCAGCTCAATGTAACATCCTCACAGGCCTTGCTGTCCTCTCAGCTTCACATTCCAGTCAGACAAGCACAAGCATTTCAAAGTAAAACTTCATATTTAAAATCAAAACTCATCCACAACCACATTCAGCGATATCTGGAACATTCCACATGGCAGTGGAAGTGTAAATATCTCAGCTAGAAACTTCAGGCGAGTTTTGCTTCCTAACAGAAACAACACCATTAAATGAGAATGAAAACATCTCTGGGAAAAGAGTAAACAGCCATGAAAAACTTCCTGTAAACACCTAAATATGTTTCCAAAGCTGCCCAGACCTCATAAAAAGCTTTTCAAAAGATAATTCACCAGCTGTCAGAAGACCAAGTGAGGGGCAAAGCAGCCCAGAAAGACCATCCCTACTCCATCTTTCTGTGGATTTGGATTGCCACAGGAACAAGAGCACTCTGCAATCACCCCATCACCTTCCAAATGAGGATACAAGGGGGATATGCAAGGAATTCTTTGGAACCGTGGATTTTAAAGATGGAAACCTGAGGCTTTTTTTGTTTGGGGTTACTTCCAAATGAGCCATTACACACTCCTGCTCACAGGGAATCTTCTGGGCAGATCTTGAATTTCTTTTAAATGTGTGTATAAGGAAAGTGATATTTAAGGGATTTGTGTTCTCAGCAGAAGTATTTACACACTTTTTGATATGTGCAGTCAGTTGAAAGAGATAAAGGATGTTTTATGAGTTAAATATCTACAGCCAAAGGCACATTCAGTGAGCCAGTCCCACAGCTCAGTCCTGGCTCTCCAGAGCAGAGTTTGTGGTGCAGCTGGGCTGGGACCTCGCTCCCAGCTGACATCAGAGCTGCACAGCCAGGGCAAAGTGGCATCAAAACAGGCTTTCACAAGGATCTTCTGCTGAAGTGGCCCTGAGAGCCCACAAATGGCTGAGGAAACAATGCCCTGTGTTCTCTCCACCCTCCCCGGGTGGCTTCAGGCCCCTGCCTTGGCTCATTCTGAAGCAAGCAAAGGATGATTGTCATGAGAGGGACTGGGAATGGGACGGAAAGGAAAGGTGTTTAACTCTGCCAACCTCAAATACCTCTCTGCAGGACGTGGCTCAGCCTGGAGGAATGAGGAGGACATGGACACTCAGCCTGTGACAGCAGAAAGTGTCCCACAGCTCCTGAAGCTTCAGCTGGCTGTGACTGAGGGAGGACTTTGAGACAGACAAAGGTGAGGAGAAAAGGGAAGTTCCTCTCTAAGTACACGGAGGGAAGGGAAGGAATGACACAGTGAACATCTCCACACAGAGGATGATGTATTGGAGTTAGATTAGAATCCTTTTAGGAACTCAATATATTAACAGCAGAAGAAATTCAATAATGGACAACTTTAGAACTGATAAAAGAACATCACTTCTGCCATAGCCCACAGCTATGGGCTGGGAACTCACTTCTATATCTGGAGCTCAAGAAACAATCAAATTTCCAGAGAGCTGGGCACGTGCATGGGTAAGAACACCCAGGCAGGGGGATCCCACTTCTGTGATGTTTGAACTCACACTGGGATATTGGGAACTCCACTCAAAGCTGGGCACGTGCATGGGTAAGAACACCCAGGCAGGGGGATCCCACTTTTGTGATGTTTGAACTCACACTGGGATATTGGGAACTCCACTCAAGTTTGCTTTGGCACACTTTGGTTCTCAGAAATGGAACCTCAATCTCTGGTGCAATGAGACAATTCCAACAGGAATGAGGAGCCCGCAGCCAAAACCAGCTGGCCCTTCAGATTTGGGGATAAAAAAAGGCCATTTTGGTCTCTTCAGAGTGCCTGTGCTCATGCAAACACAGAGATCTCCTCTCCTCACTCACCTCTCCCAAGGAAATGAAGCATCAGCCCCTGAGCCAGCAGCATCTGCCCTGTCCTGAGCGTGCAGCCCCAGCCACAGTCTGTGGTCAAAGCAGAGCCCTGGATCTGAGGGAATTCCTCTCTGTAGGTCAGCCAGATCCTGGAGATGAAATCTCTGCGGAATTCCTCGACGTTCCCCGAGATCTCGGTGTTGAGCTGATCAAAATTGGACCCATCTGTAGAGAGCTCCCCAGACTCTGCAAGGCCAAGCACAGCTTAAGCTCTGATTTGTTAAAGCAAATTCTGTTCTTAGAAAGCAAAATATCAAATTTAGTAGAAAAACAAATTTACAAAAATTCAAATAAAAGAAAGGAAAATTGGAAGGCAAACAGAACAGAGATGTGCCGGATGAATTAAAAAAAATAAAAAGGAAAAATCAAAAGAACAATGCAGGCACCACTGTGCCAGTAGAATCACTGACCTGCAACTAAGTGCTTCATTCACCCAACTGTGAATGGTCAAATAAAGAGAGAGACTTAAAAACCTGCACACTGGGAAGTGCTAACAAAGGTGTTGGTGCAGTGACCCTGACCAGGTACTGCCACTGTTCCCATCAGGAGTTTTTTAGAAAGAAAATCTCCAGTTGATGGTAAATGAAATGGAAACTGCAACACAAATTTTTCCAGAAAGCACAAGGTTTTGGTGTAAAATCTGAATAAAGCAGGTTAGGATGGGTTGCATCACAGGTGGACATTTAAATGAGTATTTTCTAAGCTTTTCATATTTACATGTTGGATTTGGTAATTGTTAATGCCAGGCTTTGTAGAAGATTAAAAATACCTTTCTCCTGCTGAGGAATGAGTGAAGTGCTCTGTACTCACCCTCAGTTTTGAAGTGGTAACATTTTCCCAGCAGGAAGACTGGAGAGTTCCTGCTGAAGTAAGTTTTTGTTTTCAACACCCAACCTAGAACAGATGCAAAACAAACACAAATTTGTGACTGAACTTTCCAAAAGGAAATGCCAACAGCATCTGGTTAAGCCAAAGGTAACCCTTGAAAGGGGAATAATAATAAAAAAAGCATTGAAATTGGGTTTTGGTCTCATTAAAAAATCCCATATAAGGTGCAATGGTTATTATTCCCTTTCAACCATGTGACAGCCTTAAAGAAAGCAGAAAAATAATTAAAAAAAAAGAATCTTATCATCTTGCCAGACATCTCCAAAACTCAGTTATGATTAATAAAGTTTATAAGAAATCTGGTGGTAAATCTGAGCAACCTCAGTGCTAAAGCAGAAAGCAGAAAGATCAAGGACAGATCACTAAAGGGCACACTTGAGAATCTGCTTGCTCATAAACAAATTACTGATGGTCAGCTGAGGAAAAAATGTTACTCAAGGGTAGGTTCTTCAGTGGAGCTTGGATCTCACACACCATCCTATTTTTTTACCACAGAACATTTATAAACAAAAACATCATTGTGCAGATGATTCCATGTTACCCCTGTTTAAAAGCCAATGCAAACCTAGAGTCATTTACAGAATACATAAGCTGTTTCCAAGAGAAGCCATTTAAAATGAAATGATGAAAGATTTATTTGAAAAAAAAAACGAAAAACTAAAGACGTTTTTTAGTGGGGCTAATTTATAACATCAAAGAAAAAAACAGTTTCAAGGCCCATGTTGCATTTTTAGCATCAATTAGCTCTGATTCCATTCATGCCAACAGGAACCACTCCATTCCTTTTAACGAGGACACATCTCCCCACCCTCTGCTCCACTTACTGTATTTCATGTTGTGCCATGCAGACATAAACTTTGATTTGATCTTTTCTACTTCATCTGTCCCCGTGGCCTCCATGTTCAAATCCTGGAGAAAAAGCCATCGCTGTCCTGTGAGCCTTTCAGTTCTTCTGCTGCAAAAAAAAACACAAACCCCAAAATATAAACACTCAGCATCCCCCACTCAGGGCCAGGAACAGCAATAAACTCACAGAAGCCTCCACCACCAGGCACTGAGAAGCAATCCCGTGTCCCATGAATAAGTAATCAAATAATTTAATTCCAAATATACACCAATAAAAGCACTACACCAAGCTAAATAAAAGATAATGTTCTCCAGCAGCTCTGCCTTGTAGCACGGACTGCTGCAGAGCACAAAACCTGTGCTGGCAAACAGGCACAATCATTTGGTGAGCTCACAAGATGATGTTCTTTTTTTGCTGAAGAGAAAACAAAAAGCACTTTTTTTTTAGGTGTTAAAATGCACCCCACAGTGCAGGTGAATTTTGTAAAAACTCCTGATAAATTTTCCAAGGAAATTCATCCTTGCTGACTCTTTCTGCGCTGCAAGGTAAGGCAGATGTCAGCTTAAAAGCAACCTAAAGTGCTAATAATTGGTAATAACTAAATAACTAGGTAATTGGTAATGCCTTTATCCCTGTTGCCAGGAAATCTGGGAAAACGGGGCAGAACCCCCTCCACAGTCCAGCTGCCCCATTTGTAGCAGGAAGTTTGCTACTAATTAACAAAAATTCCCCCTCACCATTGTATTCTGACAATGGATCACCTTGAAATACTTGGCACAGAAAGTTTCCTCGATGGTATTTGGTGGCCCAAACCCTTGCACAGGCAGCTGAAAAATTAAGGGCTCCTGCTTCAACAGCAGCTCTTGTGGGACATCAAAAGTTGACCAACAGTGGGACATCACTGCAACTCCACAGGATTTTTATCCAAGTTCTGACAGCATCAGCTGATAACATGAGCAACAGTGAACTTCCCCATTTAATTAATAAACCTGGGCCAGGAGAAAACCTCCTTTCCTTAAAAGGAGTGTCTAGAAGTGTATTTACCTTTCCAGGGATCAAAAGCAGGACAAAGACTTAACTGTGTCACCTCTCTCCACTGGGAATGTATTTGAAGCAAACCCAATCACTGAGAGTGTAATTAAGGGGAGGGTGAAGATGTCAGGGTGACAGCACCATCTGAGCCTGAGGGTGCTCACACAGATCCACGTTTTGGGGAGCTGCAATCTGCTGCCCAAACCACCCCTAGCACGTTTTCCCACTGTTCCCTCCTCTTACTTCATAAAAATCTGCTTTTTGACAGAATAAGAAGCCATGCCAGCTCACAAACATGATGTTTTTCTAGTGAAAATAACGAGTGTCTACATCCCTGCTGTGATTAGCCTTGTGTTAAGCTGGGGAAGGAAGAAAAGGAGAATCTCAAGCTGGGTTTTAACTTCCTGCCTTTTCCCCCCCATCTTTTTTCTTTAGGAAAAAAAAGGAAAGCCTGACTGTATCAGCAGCTCTAGACAGCAAGGCTGAACTTCTTCAGGAGATGTGTTTGGTCCTGTCTTCCCTCACATGATTCATCAGCATCGACCATTTATAGAGACACCACTGATTGCCTTAAAAACCAATTCCCATAAAAGCTTCCTCTGGCTAAAAATTAGAAATGAAAAAAAAACTCTACAGTCCTGAAAGGGCCTGAAGACAAAAATTATGTTAATGAGAAAGAAGCTCATTTTCTTTTAAAAGACAATGGTCACCACGACACGTTTATCTTTCCTCCCGGTACATTTCTTCTCTGACATTATGCCAAAGATGCAAAAAAAAAAAAGGCTTCCAAGAATGCTAACACAAACCAGGTATAATTTTTTCCCGGGGAAAACACAGGTTCTTCCCCATCGATGCAAGAAAGCATCGCTAAGACTTCCACCGAAATTAATGGAACAGCACCACGAGAAGGTCCCAGGGAATACAGATTGAAACCCAACGGGCTTTAATATCGAATAATCAAATCCAAACCTAATGGTTTTATCCCGAAGTTGCCTCAGTTATGAAGTTCTTTAGATGCACGTCTCGGGGATGATGTTCCCTCAGGGATCAGCAGGACACGGCTGGAACTGAACCCCCCAACTCCTGCCCAGCCCCGAGGGGGATCAACGCCGGGAGAAAAACACGCGATGGAAAAACACCCCAAAACCCCCAAGAACGGCATCTGTCTCCATAAACAGCCGAAAAGCAACGCGAGCTGCCGGTGAGACCGCAGCGGGAAGGATGAATGAAGCCTCAGCGGGATAATTATAAGATGTATTATCTCTTATTAATTAACACTTTGGTCTTCATTTGTACCTTGAAGGAGCCCGGAGCGGCAGCGGCGACGCTCAGCGAAACCCACACGGAAGAACGACGGCGAGCGGCGGCCGGAGGTCATTTTTGAGGAGCTGCAAACACATCCGAGGACAATATGAAACGATACTTTGAAGGCGGCTCGGAAAGAAAACCAGATTATTCCTCAGCCCTGCAGCAAGGACGGAGCACTCGCAGCCGAGCAGGAGCCCACACGCACCGCGGGAAGGGGATCGGCGGCTCCCGGCCCCACAGGACACGGCCGCGCCGGAACCGCCGCCGAGCAAAACCCGTCCCGCCGCCCCTGCCCGCCGCTCACCCCTCACGGAGCCGCCTCCGCCATGCCCGGGGCCGCCCGGGCAGCGCGCGGCCTCCCGGCGCTGCTCCGGCCGCGGCGCAGCGGCGCGCGAACTACAACTCCCGGCGGGCGCCGCGGCGGGGGCGCGGCGGGACG
>VXBN01015744.1:303964-410633 GCA_013397395.1 Sinosuthora webbiana
CGCCGGGCAGGGTCCGCCCCAGCGCGGCCGCGGGGCTGAGGCCGCCCCCGCCCGCCACAGAGGGCCCGGAGCGGGCGCCGAGCGCGGGGCCGCTCCCCCGGGGGAGCTCCCTCGGCGGAGCGGGGGAGGGAGAGAGAAAGAGGAGGAAAAGAGCCGTGGAATTCCGCTCCCGCGAACAAAGGCCGGCCGGGCGCTTTGTGCAGCCCCTCTCGCCGCACAATGGGCGGCTCGGCGCTTTCCTGCCGGAGCCGGCCCTGCCCCGGCCGCCTCCCGGCGCTGCCCCGGCCCCGCACCTGGGAGGGGAGCGCCGACCTCCCTCCGGCTGGAAAATGGAGAGCTCGGCTCCCTCGCAGCGCTTCCCTGCCTTTTGTGTGTGAGAGCAGGGCTGCTCCGCCGTGCCACCGCTCCTTGGACGCGCGGAGCTGCGTGAGGCTGGCGGTGCTGAGCATCCTTGGGTTTCCTGAAGTTTGGTTATTTTTTTAAAGAGGAGCATTTATAGAAATTTACCTGCCAACAGCAGGTTTCTTCGGATTTACATTCCGCGTTAGGGATGTGGTTCCAGGTGGGAGCAGTTTTTCTGTTGGCAGGTCTGAGCAGGTAGCCTTTGGTGACCTCTCCTACCTGTAACCAGCAGTGGAGCGAAGTGAGAACCATCAGTTCTGCCAGAGCTGTTCGGGAGGCTGTGACAGTGGCAAAAGGAGTCTCATTTTCATGCCATCGAGTGAGAAGCTGTAGGTACAGATAGTTGCAGTTGGAGAAGCTGTGATGGAGAAGGGTCATGGACAAAGAAAAAGGAGGTCAAGGGAAAAGGCTGGGTAGGAGGTGGAGGAGCGACATCAGTCCCACTCCACTCATGATCTGGGAACAGGTGGAAACGTTGCTCTTCTCTTCAGGTTCTCTGCACGTTTTGATGTCCACCAGCCAGGGGTTAATGTGACAGGTCAGGGAATGGGGAGAGATGGATTTGCTGCCAGACCGTCTTTCCTGCTTCTTGACTGTAGTCATAGAAATGGTCACATGAAAGGGACAAGCCCTGGAAGTCAGAGCTGCGCAGCCCTGGCAGGAAGTTAAATTCGGTGGCCCTGGGGTGGCCACTGTGGTGCTCAGCGTTCCTGCCTGCTCCCCTGGCCCAGCTGTGCCACCTCTGTGCACCTTTTGGGCTGACCCGATCCGCTCCGGGTGTTCCCCAGTGTGTTTGTGGGCAGATGTGGTCCTTAAACAGGCTGGGGTCACCTGTCCCTGCAGGAGGACCCAGGTGCTTTGCAGTGAGGTCAGGGCTCCTGCACCTCCAGCTTCCTTTTGCCCTTGTGAGATTGCTGTGTTTTCTGTGGGCTTTCCCGTGTTGTGTTGTCATATTCTGAGAAATCTCAAATTCCTGGTTCGTGGCCTGCACATCCAAGGTAGAAACTTGTGGGCAGAGTGTTGCACCTGGGGATGGCCAGGCTGGGCTGCTGCCCTTCTCCTGCTGGCACAGCACACGCTGCTGGGAGTGTTGCTGTTTCAGGGGGGTGAGAGCTTGGAGCAAGCAGTGCAAGGAAGTCCCAGAGCCGCCGTGCTGGTGGCTGCTGGACACCCTCCCCAGCTCCATTGTTTCCAGAAGAATAGATCCCCTCGCATTTTCACACTCTGCCCTCCGGTTTGGCTGACTCATCGAGGTGGACTGTAGCGTTTGTCTCATTCACAGGAAATAGCCTGCGCTGCTCCTGCTTTGCCTGTGTGCTTCGGATGGATGTCGTTCAGATCCACCAACACAAATTCCTTCAGACCGGCTGAAAGTTTCTAAACTGGTTGTTACAGCTGAGGTGGAAAAAAAAAAACAAAACAAACGTGGGATGGGCTGAGCTGTGTTCATGGAAAGCCCAGGGATGTGTCCCACAGCTCGGGTTTACCTGCTGTGCTTTCTTCAGTCACCGTGGTGGCCCTCAAGGGCATGATCAGAATGTCAGTGCCATGCCCTGCCTGGGCATTGCAGCCAGATGTTTAAATATTGGGCAGAGGCTCTCAGTAATTGCCCCAGCAGTTCTAAAATATCTTTTTAAGACTGTGTTACAAGGTGTCTTCGTGATTAGGTCCTGCTGCTTTTTTGTGGGATGAGTTTAAATTAGAATTTGGCCATCACAGGTACTTACTAATTCTTCTTGACTCCTGAGAAGAAGAAACTCCTGAGTTAAATTTGGTGTAGTGACTTAATAATCCCTGAGATCTTGTCTGAAATTGCTAATTTTGAATTGGAAATACATTGGTAGGAATCTTTTTTTTAAGCTGTAGTGGATCACATCCTTTTGCAGCATACAGAAGCAGAGATGAAGCTTCTGTAGCAGCACTGAGGCTGTTGATTCCATCTCAGTGTGAGAGCAGAGGAGCTTCAGTGCCACCTGTGTGTGGTGCACGTTCCCAGTTGTGTTTTCCCGGTACATTTTCTGGATGTGGGGCTGCTTGGCAAAGAAAAAGGATGTGGAACCCCCCCCCTCACCCCACCAAAAGGGTCACTTTTGAGTCCCTGGGTGTCCCAGCAGTCCAGTGTTTCCTGGGACAGAGGAAAAGGTGTGCAGGCTTTTTAGGGTTCAGAAAGAGAAAAAGAGAAGCTCCCCCTGTAAACCTCACACAGCAAAGACATTGCAGGGATGAACTCGTGTTTCATGTGAGCCCCTGACTCAGTGCCTTGTCAGTGCTCTTGGGCCATCCTGGGGCTGGGTTATGTGGGGAACTCAGAGCTGCTCCTTGGGTCACACCATCACTGTGGATGTGTCTTTGCTTGGGAAGGGTTTTGATCTCCCTTTCCTGCTGCCACAGTGGGAGAGGGTCCCCGTGACCTGGAGCAGCATCCCTGCCCTGTTTGACAGTGCATGTCGGCCTCACAGAAACCCCACAGAGGGATTTTTACAACTGCTCTGTATTCTTTGGCTGAGAATTTTTTCAGTTTTCCTGTGCCCAGCTGTCAGTGGAGTCCAGAGAAAACAGGTTTTGCTTTGTGGCTCCAGCCCCTTCCCAGGTGCTTCCATGTGAGCAGGACCCCCATGAGGTGCTGCTGTCTGGGGCTGATCCTGCTCTCAGACATTCAGTGACTGGGAAATTCCCCATCACCCAGGGCTCTTACACTGTATGGGATTCCTGGAGTAATCCCAGCTTGTCTTCATGGATTTGAATTGAGGGGAAACCTCTTGTGTTCACCACATTCAGAGCATCTTATTTCTGCTGCAGCTCCCTTTACACTGATGGGGTTCTGTAAAGGGGGGCTTGGGAAGGCTAAATTTGCATTTATGTTCATTTAGAGCCCTTGTACACTCCCTGAATGGTGTGTCAGGGGAGCTGACAGCCTCCTTTGCCCAGCCCCAGGGTAAAGAGGGATGGTGTGAAACCTGCACCCACTGAAACCGATAGCGGAGCTGTCACTGGCTCCCAGGAGCACCAAATCGGGCCAGAAACGTGGTCACAGCAGAATATTCATCACAGTTTATTCTCTTCCCACATCCAGATGCCATTTGCATTGTCAAAACACTGTCACAGATGACTGAGAGGATCTTTAGCAGGGATTTCAGAGCATCCCTTTCCCGTTCTCTCCAGAATTCCCATTGCCTGTCCCCGCTCAGCCTCTGTGGATGTCTCGTGTGGGAGTCAGCAGCACTTGGGAAGCCCAAGAAAATCCCTGGCTGCTGAAAGCAAGGGGGAAGGCAGGGACAAAACTTCATCTCCAGGGCTCTGCTGCAGAGCTGCTTCTCTGGCCAAGGCTTCCTCCTTTGGTTGGGTGTTTTTGTCTTGAGGTGTGACTTCGCTGTCCTGCAGGATCCAGTCCTGTGGTGATCTCCACAGTCAGGTGTCCTGGGAGCTCGTTCCCTCCTCTGCAGCCCAGGGGTGACTTTTCAGCCTCAACAATCAAAGTATGAACAGAAGAGCACCACAGGCAGCGTTGTGTGATGTTTTCTCTTTTAATCAATGGTGAGGAAAAAGGGGAACATGCTGTTGCTCATCTGTGTTAATTTAAGAACCCACACGCAGCCTGCAGCGGTCAGGATCGGGCTGGGCATTTCCTCAGCTGTAAATCAAACCCATTTCACTCCAGGGGGAAGCAGCTCACTCAGAAGGAAACAGGGGTTTAGGAGCAAGGCCGGCTGCAGGGCTGAACTGGCGGGGTGGCTCCAGGCCAGAGCTGTCCCTGCATCCCTGGAGGAGGTTTCCTCAGCAGCAGAGCTGCCCTGGGTGGTGACTCCCACCTGCATGGGGCTGCAGGCTGCTCTGGGGACACAGGGCCAGGTCCTGTCCCTGCAGAGGTGACACACAGCCAGTGCCACTGGCCTTGGGGGATTCACATCCCAGCACAGCGGGGCAGGAGGGTGGGTGGCTGAACAGAGGGTGACGCTGGCACTTGAAGGAGTAAATGATGTGTGAGTGCAGTTTTCTCTCTCGGAGGCAGAACAAGCAGCTTTGCTGGGGCTGCAGCGGTGCCAGGCTGCCTCCCTGGGTGTGCAGTCCCTGCATGTGACACCCGGGGTGAGGAACAGGCAGGGGCAGCAGCTCTGGCATCGGCGGGATGGGGAGAGCCAATTTGCCTTCTGCTGTCCCAGTGGAAAAGGGAAACTTCCTCACGTCACCCCAGGCTGTCCCTGACCCCACCTTTGCTGGGAAACTGGAGAGTTCCTGGCCTTGCTCAGCATCACCAGGCAGAGCTTGGGGAGTCTTATTTATTTTTTTGGCAAAAAGAAGAACTGATATTTCCAGTTCGCTGCTTAAGCTAAAAAAAAAAAGTGTAAAAAAAAATAAGGAACAATTTTTGGGTTTGACCAGGCAGGGCACATAGAAACAGAAATGATTTTTGTGTGTAGTAAAGAGCCCTGGGAGGGCAAACAAATGGTTTCATTTTGTTATTTGCAGCTCGGAGTACTTTGAGAATGACCAGTTTTGTTTTGCTTTAGGAGCCAGTTCCAAGGGGATTTTTTTCCCCTCTTCTTTGTGTGTTTTTTTTCTTTTTTTCTTTTTTTTTTTCTTTTTCTGTGTGAACCACATGCACACACACACAATAATTAACCAGTGAAGAAGGTCAGAAAGGAAGTGACTGGGGAAGATGTACTTTAAACATAGACATTCATGAGGCTGTGGGCTGTAATTAACTGGAATGTTTGTCTGAGGTTCCCAGGTTACGTGTTGAATATTAGATAAGTTATTAAAGAGGCAGATTTTTATTTGTCCTTTTAATTATCAAGGCTTTAATGGCCCTTCAGCTCTACCAAATTAATTTTTTTTTTTTTTTACATTTGGAGAATATTTATTTCTCTTTTCTTGATGAGGTTTGGGGTAACACCAGCATTGCTTTAGGTTAGAAATAGTGCTCAGGGTTATAGTGTAACCTGAACTGCTGGTCATGAACAGTTTGTCATGGACAAACAGCCTTTGGGAATGGAGGAGGAGGAGAAGGCAAGTGTGTTCACTGTGATGGAATGGTTTGGGTTGGAAAGGACCTTAAAGCTCATCCTGTGGTCAGGGACACCTTCCACTGGACCAGGTGTTATTTGTTTTAGGGCAACTGAGAACCTCTGGGAGGAAGCAGCCCTGAAAGAAGTCAGCTGAGGTATTTTCTCAGTGTGGAAATACTCATTTGGTTCCCCAGAGGTTCTGCTCCTTCCCTGGGGTGAGTGAGCAGGATGAGGATTCCCAACTGGAACAACTCCAGAGAAACCATTGGGTGACCAAGGGAGCCCAAAGGCTGGATGGGGACACCTGGCAGGTAGAAAAGAGTGAGAGAGGACTCTTGAACCTGATCATGCTGCCACAAACCCAGAGGGGTACAGATTACCCATAAATACATCTGGAGATCAGGATAAATCAGGAGATGGTTTCTAAGTGTCAGAGGCACGATGCTTTCTGGTAGGGAAGTGGTGTCCAAACCCTCTGTGAGTGCAGTGAGACAGGACTGCAGGCTTGGGATGAACAGCAGCAACTCCTGCAGCCTCCACTCAGGAATCCTTGGGCTTAGACAGAATCCATTTCCTTCACATGGGAAGAGTTTCGTGGGTGTTCGTGAAGGCTGGAGAGGCAGGGGCGCTTCAGACTGGAGAGTGATGCTGGATTCTTGCTGAAACCCATTGCAGCTTCAGTTCTGACTTGCTGTGGTCGTGCTTTGGGGGAATTTTCCAAATCCAGTGAGGTTATTAATGGGGCAGCAGCAGAGCTGGTCAGTGCCACCCTTTTGTGGCACCACATTCCTTCCCCTGTTGGCCCTCAGGTTCCTGAGGATCCACGGATTCAGGAGGAGCCAGGCAGGGCTGTCCTTCCACAGCTGAGGACAGCTTTCCTCCTCTGGTTGTGCTTTCGATCTGGAAACTGCCTCTTGAAAATGGGGAAGGGTTTTTAGCTTTTCCTGTGTTGTGCTGGGCTCTGATTTTTGCCACCAGGGCTCTCTCTCAGGAGTGACACAAAACACAGAGTGAGAGCCTGTCTGCAGCCTGGGGACAAGCTTCTCCATCCTCAGCCACAGCTCCATGGTGTGTTTTCCATGCCAAGCAGCCATTTGAATCCATTCTCACAAAATTTCCCTACAAAAGCCAGCAGCAGTGTGGTTTGTTTGCTCTCACGTGTGTCTGTGTGCACACGTGGTGGGAGCAGGGACATGGCTTTTCCTGGATGTTCCCTGTCCCCAGCAGGACAGAAGCCACCCTGCAGAAGTGAAAACATCAGCTCCTGTGGATAAAGGCAAACACGAAGGAAATGATTTCTTGCAGCCAGAATACATAAAACTTTTATTTATTTTTTTGCCCTCCTGCAGTCTATCTTTTAAAAAAGACAAATTAATGCTTCCTCTGGCTAATCTTACATCCATCCTCTGGCCTGAGGAAACATCTGCTCTCTGTGGTGGCCTCAATTGTCCCAGCCAGTTCCCTCTTAGAGTCCCCTTCTGTATTCCTGCCCACCAGCAATCCCAAAGCCAGGAGCCCACCCTGAAGTCCAGGTTTAGCTCAGGACAGGTTTAACCACCTCCTTGGCAGGATTTTAGCAGCTCGTGTGCTGTGCTGATAAACAGCACAGTTCCCCTGGTGAGATCAGGAGTCTCTCAGCCATGAGGATGCTCAAAGATCACTGATACAGCAGGAAAAAAAAAATCACCCCTGTCCTTGCAGCCTTATGGGCTGGTTAGTGTCTCTTTGGAGCTGGGAATTTGCTCTGGGAGCCAGAGCTGCCAGCAGTGCTGTGCTGTGGTCAGTGACACTTGGGGTGGGTTTGTCACTGGTAAATTGGGTGTTGACTCCTGTAAAGGAACATTAGTGTTGGGGAGGCCCCCTGGGCCAGGGCTGCTCAGCAGCTTTTCAGCTACACAGCTTTTTTTTTGTGGGTGGAATCTGGGTTTTGGTTTGCTTTTGGAACAGAACCGTTTCCACCCATGTCAGAAGCTTGGCCATCCCTGCTGACAGGGGCTGCAGCTTCCTGTGGATCCAGGGTGGAGAGCTGGGGATGCCTGTGGTGGGGCTGGAGCTGGGGCTCTTTGTTCATCAGCATTTCCCTCTCTGTTGTGCTCTCCCTTCCCCCTCCAGGTGGCTTTACCCACCTGTTGTGTTTCCAGCCTCACCAGAGACAATGTGGCTCTTTAACCAAAATGGAAATCCGTGGAGGGTCACAGCTTTCCCCTCTCCAGGCTGCCCTGTGCTTTCCATTCCTGGTGAGACAATTCCCCAGTGGTGGAATTTCTCTCTGGCAGAGACACGAGGCTCTGTGCCAGTGTTTCCTCTGCTTGTCACCTTTACCTTTCCTCCATGGGAAGGGAAACACCTTTTTGTTGTGACCCAGTCATTTGTTTCCTGATCCTTTGTCCGACTGTGATTGCAAAACCCCAAAAATAGGCAGGGGGATGAAAATGCAGAGTAGAGGAGCAGCTGTGTGACCAGGAACTGCTGAAGGGTGAGAGGAGAACTCTGGAGAAGAGCTTTCCTCGTGGAAGAGCCTGCTGGGAACAAGTTAATTCGCGCTCGGGGTCACGTGCATTTTATCGCCACAGATGTGCACAGAAGAGCAGCTCACAAAAAGGGGGGAAAAAATCCCCAAAATTAATTGCTGTTAAAAACGTGCATCTGCAGCCTCGTGAGAGCTTTGTGATTCCTGGGAATTCGTTCTGCAGGGTCTGTTCCCAGCGGGCCGTGACACCCTCACTGCAGCGAGCAGAGCCTGGTTTGGTTCCGGCAGCCCGGGGAGGTGTTTGTGCTCCGTGCCCATGTCCCTGCCAGAGATAATAACCCTGTCCCCCTGCCAGAGGTGACCCTGTCCCCCTGTCAGAGATAACCCTGTCCCTGTGTCGTTGCAGGACCGTGGCAGCCGAGGTGAGGAAGCAGATCTCGGGGCAGTATGGAGGCTCCCCACAGCTCCTCAAGAACCTCAACATCGGAGGCAGCGTCTCTCATCACACCTCTGTAAGTCGTGCCTGGGGCAGGGCGTGCTCTGGGTGCTGCCCCTGGGCATTTCACCAGCTGGGGGGGAAGCTGCAGTGCTGGCAGGTTGTTGATGTCAGCGGCTCTGATAATAACACCAAGGACAAAATTCCGTGCAAAACCCACTGATTTTGGGGATTTCTATGTTGGCGTGGCTGGGAGTCTGTGTTTCTGCAGAATCTTTGTAGGACAAGGCCTACAATATTGTTCTTGACCAGATATTAGTTGTTTTATCCCCAAACAGCCTGGGTTGGGCATTGAATTCCATGTGTGTGTGGTTCTCTGCATGGAGAGCTCTTTGCAAGCTCCTGCAGTTCTGTTTTCCTGTCCTCGTCACTCTGGAGAGCAGGATCACAGCAACTCATCTACTCTTCTGAAGTATTTTAAATATTATTGTGCAAGTTTTGAGTGTGGCTATTCCTCAGGGATGTATATTTAAATGTTGTATACTTATACAAGTTTACAGCCCACTTTGAAGAGCTGTATTGTCACAATCACCCTTCCTGAAGTCAGACCTCCTTGCCTGGCCTACCAGTAACCTTCCAGATTGATTGTGGTAAACATTCCAAGAGTGCAGCAAACTTTTTCAGGCTGGAAATGTTTGATTTTGGGGTCTCACTTGAGGTCACAGCAGTTCCTTTTGCTGCAGTCGACTTGGAAAACAAATATGAGAGCATCTTGTTTTCTTCAGAGAGGGGTGGTTAGGTCAGGCAGGGCTGGAAACGTGCTCTGGGTTTGACAGTCTGTGCAAGTGCTGTGAGTTTACAAGAGTTCTCCTCTTTGGAGTGGGGTCCTGTAGTGTTTCCTCAGTTCCTGGGGTTGTGGGAGTGAGTTCCTGGGAATTCCCTCTGCTTCCATGTCCAGTGTGACCTGTTAAAGCTTCCTCCTGTGGGGCACAGAGGTGTCCTGGGAGCTGGGTGTCACCTCAGGAGGATTCTCCAGGCTGAGCTCGGCTCAGAGCAGTGACCTCATCTCTGAGGAGACCTGGCTGTGCCAGAGGCACTGGGGATGGAGGAGGGCTGGAATTCCTGTCATTTCCCCAGGAGCACTGGGAGAGCAGGAGGCTGATGTGTCAGCGTGGTGGGGGCTGAGCAGGGAGGAGGGTTAATGAGAGGAGGGTTAATGAGAGAAGGGTTAATGAGATTGTTGGGGCAGGCTAATGCCTTATCTCAGTGGCTCTGCTGGGCTGTGCAGTGATAATGCAAAGCCCTGACTTGGCAGTTCTGGATGGTCTTTTGCATAATCCAGCATTAGAGTAGGGAGGGTCCCCTGCTATTAGCTGGTGTGTGGGGCACTCAGAGTCATTGACTCCACTTCCCTGCAGCACTGGACAGCTGAGGAATGCACTCCCATTGGATATCCATCCCAGGAGCTGCTGTGCCTCCCTTGTCTCACCTGTGCTTTCATCTTGGAAGGAGTTGGCTGAATTGCCTTTCTGCTCTCAGGAAGTGAGATGTCTTCTGTGAACCTCTCCAGGCTGCTCCTCACCCAGCCATGTTTTTGATCACTTTTCCCTTGTATCACCTCCTTTCACTCTGAATTGTCTCTCCCACTTTTTCCTCCTATTCCTAAGTTTTTTTTCCCTTCTGCCACCAACCATGCTCAAGGCATCAGTCCTGTTGGTCTGCACGTGTAATTTTGGATACAGGATCAGACTTGTTGGTCGTGGCATTACCAGTAGCTCTCATTACCCCGTTGCCCTGGTGTTTGCTAGTAAATATATGCAAGAATCTATAAAAATGCTGGAAAAGGTCATGCTGGCTCTGAGCTTTTCCTATCAAACTGCATCATGTGATGGCTGCAGTGATAAGCTCCCAGTTTGTCACATTAAATCGGGTGCTGAGCAGAGATGCTCTGCAGGAGCCTGATTAACACGGCCCGATGGCTTGTAGGAGATAGTCTGTAGGAAAAGTCTATTTAGTTAAGTCATGAGTCTGTGTCCTGAGGCTGCAGAATACGACAGAGGTTTGCTTGTCTGAATTTTGGGTTAATTTCTCTCCCCGAGGCATCTGTCAGGATCTGCCGTGCCTGCCTGGCCTGGTTTGATAATCAGCATTATGCAGAGGGAAGGCATCGCTGTGTGAAGCTGTGCTTGCTCTGGAAAAGTTCAGTTCTGTGTAGCCACGCTGGTTTGAAAGCTTAAAAGTAGGGCATGTAGTGTGGGAGTGAGTAGGAGATTCTTGCTAAAATGTTGTGTGATTGAGTTTCAGTATCTCCACAATGGCAGCTGGTTGGGATTGGGGGGCTCCAGCCTGCCAGAGTTCCAGGAATTGTTTGGCCAGTGCTGTCAGGCACAGGGTGGGATTGTTGGGGCTGTGCAGGGCCAGGAGCTGGACTGGATGGTCCCTGTAGGTCCCTTCCAGCTCAGGGGACTCTGTGACTCCAATGATTGTGCAGATGTGGTGTCTCACTGCCTGTCTTGCTCACTGTGGTGAGAATTCTGGTCCAGAAAAGGTCAGCGCTGATTCTCTGATGCTGCCAACAGCTTGTGGTGGTTTGTCTGAGGGTCTTCTCAGTCCAGTGGAGAGATTTTTATGGGGAAATGGAGTTTTTGTGAATGAAGAGCCTGCAGCACTTGGGCCTTTTGTTTCTTGTCAGCTGAGGCCAGTGCAGGATGTTCCCCACCCCACAGACTTGCCCGTGGTTGAACCTGGGACAAATGCAAAAAACCTGCCAGCTGAATTTTAGCAAGTCTCTTCCCTTTTGCCTCACAGGCAGCAGACAAACTGCTGCCAGAACTGTTTCTAATTTGGTATCTGGTGGAGCTGGGGAGAAGACACTGCTTTCAGATGAGTTTATTATTGTCAGCCTCCACCCTCCCGCCACTTTAGGAGCAGTTGATTTTGGTGGCACATTCCTCCAACCCCAGACACAGGTCCAGGGCCCTCAGAGGCTTTTCCTGTGTGACCCAGTGTGCCAGGCTGGGGCTCCTGGCAGGATGCAGCCCCTGCAGCTCTGAGCTTTTTTATTTTTGCAGCCCACAACAGAAGGCACTGACAGTTTGTTATTGGGAAACAGGAGCTGTGAGCTCTCAGAGTTCCATGAAGGAGGGTTTGTTTTTTTTTTAAGTTATTTTTGCAAGCCTCTCCAAGCCCACTGGTGAATGCAGTGTGCATTTGCACCTTGCTGGGTGTGCCCTGGGTTGGAACCCATGGGCTCTGCTGGCCTTGGGTGCCTCCAGAGGTTCAACACCCAGTGGGTGAAAGCAGAGAGCCTGCACCTCCTCTGGGAGAATTCCCCAGCATCTTGCAGGATGGGGAATTTGCTGTGTTTGTTTGATGAACCAGGCTGTTTACTATGGGCCACTGTAATCCCTCCTGACTAACCACTTTCTTTTCTTCCCAAGTTTGTTTTTTTTCTGTGGAGCAGCTCCTTGTGCTCAGTTAACTCTGTCTGCTGAAAGTAGATGAAGACTTTTAAAATCTTAGACTTTTTTTTTCACTTTTGAGTGCCAAGGATAATAATTGAAATGTGTTTTGGTTATTGTCCAAACCTTGATTTTTTTTTTTTTTCCCAAGAAAAAAAATCTCTTAATTTTTAAAAATCTTTTCGGGTCTCTTTTTTTCCTATTTCTTTACATCTTTAGAGATATATTTTAATGTTTGGACGTGGCACTAGTGGAGTGGTCTGGTTGACAAGATGGTGTTCAGTCAAAGCTTGGACATGGATGATCTTGGAGGACTTTGCCAACCTTAATGACTCTGTGATTTAATTAGAAGAGCAGCTTTTGACTAAACTTGGAAATAAGCAGAGTGAATGTACATCAAATTGTTTTACAGAAAAATCACAGCTTTTTCCAAGGGATTTGGGGCGATATTTCCTGCCTGTTGATCTATGTTACAGCAGAGATGATTGTTAGTATGTAAAGGAAAACTAAGAGATACTAATTGGTATAAAGGGAAATAAAGGGGTCTGGATTCTTGGATGTGATATGATCTGACCACGTCTGCTCTCAGCGCTTCTTTTTCTCCTGTAAAATGAAGGTGCTGACATTTCCCTGTCTTTGTAAAGCACTGCTGGCTTTATGGGCATTATCTGGGCTAATTGAGGCTTTGTCTTGGATTTATTGGATGTCAGACTTTGGCCCGTGTATTCAAAGATAGCATCTAATTATTCACAAAGAGAATATAGGTCCCTTTGTACATTTCCATTGTTTGTTTTAACGTAATTCAAGAGAAGAAGAAAAGGTGATTTGTGCAAATGAGTGGGAAGCAGAGCAGAGGAAAACATGCCAGTGTCCTGTGTGACGCTGAAAAGGGCGTTCTGGAGGCTTCAGAGCCAAGTAATTTTATCACCAAAAATTGGAAAGGAGATTGAGCCAAGTCTTTGTGCTGTCTCAGGGCTGATGAGGGCTGGACGGTGCCTCCCATTATTTGTATTTCCTGGAGGTTTTTGCCCTGCCCTGGCTGGATGGTGTGTCCTCATCAGGCAGGGGAGGAGGGGAGAGGCATCCCCATCCTCTGCCCTGCCTCTCCTCCCCTTGGGGGCTGCTCACAGCTCACTCTGCTCTGGTGCAGGCACTTTCTGTAGGGCATTAAGGCTGCTCCCATTCTGTGGCTGAAGGCAGCAGTGAGCCCTGTGCCAAAGGTCAGGGGTGTTTTATCTGGTCAGGTGAGTTCTGGTGTCTGCTGGAAATTGCTGAGTCTCTGCAATAACTCAAACAGTTCACGTGTTAGGAGGGATAAATACTCTTAATTAATTTTTTTTATGCCAAGTAATTGTTAATAAACAGGCTGGGAGAGCTGGGGGTGCTCACCTGGAGAGGAGAAAGCTCTGGGGAGAGCTCAGAGCCCCTTCCAGTGCCCAGAGGGGCTCCAGGAGAGCTGGAGAGGGGCTGGGGACAAGGCCTGCAGGGACAGGACACAGGGAATGGCTTCCCACTGCCAGAGGTCGGATGTTAGCAGAATTTCTTTGCTCAGAGGGTGAAGAGGCCCTGGCACAGGCTGCCCTGGGGGTGTCCCAGGCACTGAACTGCCCGGGCAGCTCCTCGTGTGTCCCGTGGGTCACCCAGCCATGCAGGGCATAAACTGTCCCCTGGGAACTGAGAGGTGCCTGTGCCAAGTGTTACCCAGTCAGGAGAGCGTGTCTGTGGTTGGCAGGGCTCAGGGCCACCAGGGCTCAGGGCCACCAGGGTCTGCCTGTGTGAGCCCCAAGGGTCTGGAGGGGTCAGTCTTTACTGGCCTGATGTAACATTTCTGCCAGAAGTGGGGAATCTGTGATTTTTCTGCAGCCTCTGTCCAAATTCTGTGCCTTTTTCATTTCTCTGCTGCTGTCTCAGTTCCTGCTTTCAGTTTTGTCACAGTTTATCAGAAGGATACTCTTGGAGATGAGTCTCAGCACTTGCATTTTCTGTATCAAAGTCTTTGTGTTCTCCAAGTACTCCTGGTGAAATTACACAATCCTTAGTCATCAAAGATCTTGTCTTCTTACCCGTCCTTGGAGGCATAACTCGTGTCTTTCTAGGGTTGGTAAGAAATTGCTTTAGTATTCCCAGACAACTAATTAATCTCTGATTAATATTAATATTTCTATACCCAGATGGCTTCCTACATTAGCAACCAGTTATCACAGCAAATAACCTGGCAGTATTTGTACATAAAGCATCTCACTGTTTTTGGGACTGGCTGTTACTTGTTACATGTAGGATCCTTCTTTAGGTATATTTGTAATTATTTCACAGAATCAGACTGCTTTGGGTTGGAAGGACCTTGAAGCTCATCCTGTTCCACCAGGGGCATTATCCCAAGGTGCTCCAAACCCTGTCCAACCTGGCCTTGGACATTTCCAGGGATGAGGAATCCATTTCCTTTCATTAGAAGCTTTTTCTAACTCCATCACTGTGACAGAATTTGACTCCCACTGCAGATCTCACAGAATCCGGATCTTCAAAACTGAACGTTTTCAGCTTTCAAAAAAATGGAGGCTTCAGACACAGAGGATGCTTACAACCATTTTTGGGGCACATTTGGAAGTAAAGGGCTTTCATCAGCTGCTCTCCGTGGTAATGGCATCTCCCAGAACATCACACAAAAGGAGGAATAAGAGGCAGAGCAGAGCAGGAGATAGGGAACTGCATTCCAGAGGCAGTGGGGAGGTAATGACTGCTCTTCTGCCCGGGGAGGTGTCATCCCTGCTGAGGCTTGGGGAGCTGCCTGTGGTTGATGGAAAGCAGAGATTGCCGAGGAATCTCCTTGGTTCATTTGAATATTTCCATGTGTTATAAATGCAGCCAAAAAAAAAAAAAAAAAATGAAATGCAGGAGTTCTCTGGGCTCACCAGGAGTATGGGTTTTTTGAGATGCAGGGATGGCAGCAGACAAATATGTGAGGCTTTGAATTTGGATCCGTTTGGATTATTTTTGGAGTGTTTAGTTGAAAGAAAATGTCATTTTTTGCAAGTAAAACATGTTTTTTCATTACTTGACTGTTGTCAGTGGTTAACATTACGCTGCTCATGTTTCAAAACCTCTTAGAGTGACTTGCCTGTAGTTCACACTTAAAAATAGATCTCATGCCTGTGTTTAGCAAGCTCATTTCTTTAAAACTGTTACCTTCTTTAACCTGCCTGCAAACTGTAACTTTTTTTTTTTAGCATATTACAATCTCAGATTTATTCTGAGTCCTTCCAGTACATCAGATTTGACTCCTGTTCCCTGAGACACCAGTGTCCCTCTAAGGGTGACAGGGTTTTGTCACAGCAAGCACAGGCCATCTGCATTCCTGACTGCTCATCCAGGGAAGTGCCTGTTTGCCCTGGAGACCCAGAGATAGCTGAGGGAAGGCCGAGGCTCAGCTCTGAAATGTTAATCTGCTGCTTCTGTCCTTCCAAGATTTTTGCCCAGGGAAGGCAGGTGGGTGGGAAAGTTGGTATTAATTTAGAATTTGGAGCTTTGGCACAATCTGTTGCAGTTTTAGCACGTTATAAATGGCTTAATATTTAAGGAGGCACCGAAGTTAAGATGGAACTTTGTCCCGATTTCAAAACTGGCGAGAAATATCACCCTGATTTTGAAGAAGTGCTTTAGCTGCCAAGTAAAAATAGCAGTCAGGATCCTCCCTGTGATGAGGAGCTCTCTGCAAGGTTAATTTTTCAAGGTCTCTTATCAAATCCTTACAGGGGGAGTTTTACTCCCACACGGGAGGCAGGAGATACAACCTTCCACACTTTTTACCATTGTCATTTTTACAGAGCCCTCCATTGTGCTGTGATTATCACAGGGGTTGGGGCTCTGCCCTTGGGAATTGTGCATCTTCTTTGAGCTGAAAGGGAAATTGGGCTTGGATTGGGCCAAGAGCAGCTTGGGTTCAAATCCTTGTTGTGCCAGATGCATCCTGCCGAGCTGTCGTGTCATAACCTCTCAGTGCTGCTGGGGCTCCCTGTGAGATTGGGCATCCTGGGAGGCCAGAGGTGAGGGAGGGAGAAGGAAGTGGGAGGGAATGTTGTTTTCCATGTCATACACGAGCTGGAAAAGTCTGCAGAATCACAGCAGGGGTTTGAGTGTGTCACTTCCAGCGTGTCCCACGAGACTCCTCCTGGCGCTCAGGACACAACTCTGTGTGAGTTGGGCAAACATCCCCTGTGCCCAGCAGTTTGTTTGGGGAAGGGATGGGCTAAACTCCTCCAGGGGATGCCTGTGGACATCAGGGCACTGTGCTCCAGTCATTCCCTGTGAGATGGAGATAACCATTGTCCCTTTTCCTGCCCTAGTTGTTACTGAGCTGCTGTGCAGTGCCCAGGAGAGCAAATCCTGAGTCTTCAGGTACCCGTACAAGCCTGACCTCTGCATTGTGTTTTTTGTTTCCTTGTGTGAGCTTTGCAGCGTGGTGCCCTGGGTGTAGCTTTCCCTGCACAGTTATCCCTTTGTTCCCTTTGTTATCCCTTTGGGATGCTTGGCTAAAGTGAGTGGAGGTGTGTGTTGCCCTCCGTGGAGCGATGCCACATCCCCTCCCCGAGGCTCCTGCAGATTTGTGCAGGTGCTTTTGTAAGTGATGATGACGATCCAGGTAGGTGCTCAAAAGGAGGAAATAAATAGGAGAGAGACATGTGCACTAAAACTCCCCCAAAATACAATGTTTGCTGTCTGGGGAAGGGCAAAGTCGATAGGGAACGCAGTTTTATTTTCCAGCTTTTAAGGGGATGTAACAGTGAAGAATAACACAACCTTAAAGAAGAAAGCTTGAGAGTCCCCACTGCAGGAGAGCTGTAAACCTTTGAAATAAGGGTTTGTCCTGCCAGTGCTGAGAGTCACAACTGCAGCAGCACAGGTGCACCTCTGGAAACTGCCTGTGAAATGGGTTAGAGAAGGCAAATCAGGTAGGCTGCTGTCTGATTTAACTGATTGAGCGTGCCTGTGGTCAGGTTAAGGACATGCAGAATTGTCATTTCCACGTGAGGGGTTTGGTTGGGGTTATTGGAGTCCTGATTGATTTCTTCTGTGCTTTCAGTTTATCAGCACTGTGATAAACACAGTGTTTATGCTGGCAGGGAGCAGGTTATGCCCCTCTTACTCATCCTGAGCTGCCCTTTCTCCCCACGTTGTCCTCCTGGAGATTTTAACAGCACCAGAACAGTGAGGTGGCCGTGCCTGATCCTGGGATAAAGGCTGAGAGAAAACTCTGTTAGGTAATTGTCCAGAATTTCATCTGTAATTACAGCCTGCACAAAATCAAAGAGTGTTTTTTTTTAAAGAGCAGCAATTGTGGGAGCAGCTTTCCTTTGCATATTTTTAGCATGTATTTGCTGTTAATTTACATTATTTTATGGTCCTGGTGGGGAAGATGCTCAGGGCTCTTGCAGACTTTGATTTCTGGAGGGTCTTAATAAACTCAACAGAAATGAACCCCCTGGCAAGGATTTCTTTCAGTGACACTCCAGTATTTCCCCATTAGGTTTATTAGAGGAGACCGCATCGAAGCCTTTCAATACTTAAAGGAGGCTTAGAGAAAACAAGGAGAGTGACTTTTTACACAGGCAGGCAGTGATAGGGAGAATGGTTTCAAACAAAGAGATGAGAAATTCAGATTAGATATTAAGAAATTCTTCCCTGTGAGGCTGCTGAGGCCCTGGCACAGGGTGCCCAGAGAAGCTGTGGCTGCTCCTGGATCCCTGGAAGTGTCCAAGGCCAGGTTGGATGGGGCTTGGAGCAGCCTGGGATGGTGGAAGGTGTCAGGGTTGAAAGAGGACGAGCTTCAAGGTCCTTTCCTGCAAAACCACTCTGGGATTCTGTGGTTAGCCAGTTGGTAGGTGGTCTGCATGTTTGCAAACATGGGACTGGAATTGTCCTTCTGCCTTTGGAAGTCCAGTGAAGAGGAACTGGCCGTGTTTTGTGAAGGAGACACCTACTGTTGCTTCCCTGGAGCTGCCAGGAGGAATGGAAGAAGCTTTTCCTGGGAGCAGGACGAAGATTGCCCTGAGCCTGGCTGTGTCTGCAGCCTGCCAGCCAGCAGGGCTGTGGGAGAGCACAGCTTTACCCTCCTCAGCTGCTGCCCCTTCCTGCTGCAGCAGATTCCAAACCTTTCCACGTGCAGCTGAGGGGACTGGCAGTTCTCTGGTGGTTGAGATCAGCTCTACCACAGTGTGACACTCCTGCAGGTCAGGACAATCAGCTGCTGGATGCCTCTTGTTTCTCCTGGTGCCACAGGAGCTCAGCTGGGCTGGAGGGGAGATAACAAAGCAGGTTCTGCTCCTCCAGCAGCAGTGAGGTTGGTTGGGATGATGGGGTTGAGTAACCTGGTCTTTATCCGAGCTTGTCCAGCTCCTCCAGTGGGCACGTTTCACCTGATGGGTCTGTGTGGCAATTTCAGGTGACTGGTGCTGTGCCCAGGTGACACAGGCATAGCCCTTGGTATTCTGTGTGTCATTGTCCCCATCCTTTGGAGCAATGCTGTGAAGCAGGACTGGGGAAAGGTTAAACCATTGGCAGCAAGAGCCTCGAGAGGAGCTCTTGTGGTTCTGTTCCCACATGGGGACATCTTTTAGGTTCACGTTCCTTTTGGTGCATTTCTTCATCCTTCTTTCCTCCTCCTCCTTTTCCGTCACTTCTTCCCCCACAAATATCTGAAGCCTAAAATAACGTTGCTTGCCTTTTATCTGCCAATAGTCTGACACCAAGTAGTTCCTCTCCATACCCCTGAATTTATGTTTGGCCTGTTCACTCAGGTGCTAGACAGTATTTCTGGCTGCACAGATGGTGAGTCTAACACAGGCCTCTGGGTTTGACTTCTGTGTTTGTTTACATCTTCATGGTACGAGAGTTACCCGAACAGACAAAGCAGAAAATTGCGAAGTGCAACCTTGGGCCTAATCCTGAAATGTGTGAAGGGCTTGGAAAACCCCTGGAGAGCCCCTGAGCGTTTCCTGCCTTTCTGGATTGGGTGACTTTTATTTGGCGTGGCCACTTCGTTCATCTCCTGTCCAAAACATCACAGTGCTGCTGTTGGACAAGGGGACTTGGAGATGTGAAGTGCCAGGGATGAGGGGACGTGGTGTGTTTTGGGCTGTGACAGCCTCACACCCTCAGTCCTGCCTGTCCCCTTGAGCTCTGCGTTCATACAGAGGTTTTTCCTCATCTTTTTCTGTAATTCTTTTTATCAGGATGAGTGGAGTGGAAAGATTGGAAGGGATAAGGGATGGGTTCCTGTGTGTTAGAGAATCCCAGGTAAATGAGTTTGTGCAGGTTAAAACACAACACTTGCATGGGCAGCTCACTTTTGGAAGATACCTCAGCTTTGGAGCTGCCAGGTCGGAAAGAGGAGTAAAAAGTTAAGTTTTAAAATGTTAGGGCTTAAAAATAGGCTCAGCTAAGCAGCTTCAATTCATCCTGTGAGGCTTCCTTACCCCACTGTGCTTACAGTGTCCAGCAAGGAGCAGCATCACTGGAGGATGGGGCTCTGCCATGGGAGGGTGTGAGGGGGTTCTTCTCCCAGCACCTCTGGGCACCTCCTGCAGCTTTTTGCCCTGTGATTTTGTTACTTTTATCTTCATTTGCAAGGAGTCTCCATTGCTGGGTGGTTCCTCCTCTTTGGTTCTGAGGTCTGTCAGTGGAAGGGATGATTTGAGGCAGAGCAGCGCTGGAAGTTTGCAGCACTTGGAAACAACCAACCACTTGTAGCAATTCCTTAAGGAAAAGCTGTCACCCCTCAGTGACATTTGTCAGGGATCTTGTGCCAAATGGAGCTGGTCTGCCTGTCTGTGAAGAGCAGGGTGAGGTGGTGACATCTCAGCTGTGCTGTGGGCAGGAGCAGTGACAAGTTCTGCTCGTGGCGAGCGTTGCAGCGATGAGAACAGTGAGAAGTGTCTGGTTTGTGTTTCCAAAAGTTCTCCAAAATCACATCCTTTGAGTCCATTTCAAGAGTTCAGCATTAGAAGGGGGGAAGAGGCTATGGGGTTAAAGAGATGATCATTATCTTTTTGTGAAAGGCGTCCCTTCCCATGGCAGAAGTTTGTAACGAGCAGATCTTTAAGGTCCCTTCCAGCCCTTCTATGATTCCTTTGATACTTCTTTACACAGAAATGAATTTGTTTATTTTACCTAAATTGCAGGATCAAATACTATGTTTCTAGCCACCACATACTTTTTTTTGGTGACCCAGATTCTCATCTGGCAAAAAGTCATCTGGTCCAACTCCCCTGGCTTCCTTGGAGTCACGCTGGTTTCCTGCTGAAGGACTTGCCTTCTAAGAAAATTGCAGTATTCATTAAAGTTGGTTGTGGCAGGGAGATTCTCTCAGTACCCTCAGTGTCAGCCGAGGCTTTTTCCTTAAACAAAACGTTGATTCATTTCAGGACTTGCTGGCAATAGTTTCAAAACTGGAATTTGGGATTTGTACAGCAATGTTTTTGAGAAGCACAATTTAAGATTGAAGGACCGAGTGTTCTTTTTAAAGTCATCTCCAACACAAGCTAATGGATAGTTCCTTGTCCCACAGAAATCATCTGGATGACGGGAAAGGGGAAGTTAGTGGAGAAAACTGCTGAATTTGGATGTGCTTTTGTGACTCTCGTTAAAACGCTCGGCCTCACTGGCACGTGCCAGGGAATTCTAGGAAATCTGTCAGTTGCTGTAGAGACAGCTTCCTCAAAACTTGTTTCTTAGTGTTTCATTTTCTTAATGTCTGTGTTCATGTATAGCCTCGCAGCATAATGATCTCATATCAGAATATTTATATGTATTTATATAATGGAATATGTAAAAATGCGAGTTATGCAATGTGAGTATGTATCCAGTTTATGCAAATTTTCTTCTGATGTATCCTAAAAAAAGCTCAGGATGGTGAGATCAGCGCTGCCAGTGAAATTTACTGTTTTCCTGCACGTTTTCAGTCATTCCTTGCACTTCAGGTAAAGGCCTTGTGCCCAGTATCCATTTGATTGAGGGCAGTGTCCCTTCCCGGCATGGGCAGAGTCACTGTGGCACTAAAGGCTCTAATATCAGGGAGAAGAGGTGGTTAAACTTGTACCTGTGGTGGGGTGAACGTTGCGTTTTGTGCTCCCCAGAGAGGTGGTTTAATTCCAAATAATGTCAGTCCTCAGAGCTGTGTGGCTGCCTGAGCTCCTGGTAAATCAGGCCCTGCTCTGGGTTCTGGCTGGGGGCCGTGCCTGCGGGAGGAAGGCTTCCTGCATCTTGGATCAGGATCAAGGTTCCCTTTGTGATCAGAGCCTGGCAAAAACAAATCCAGCCTCAGATATGTGGGAAATAAAGCACCACGTTTCCTTTTGTTGTATTTCTTGAGACCAGATGTAACTTTTTCTGGCTCTAGTTGTGTTTTTTTTTTAACGTGGTGATGGTGCGCACCAGAGAAACGTGCAGGGGAACATCAGATAAAAGATAAGACATGAGGAACAGCTCTGTGATGTGTGTTAGCTGAGGTTAACACCGCTGGGGTTAATCATCTGATGTTGCAGCAAATCCCTCACCGAGGCAGAGGAACTGGTTTAAAAAAGAGAGAGAGCAAAAAAACGCGCGTGTGATTTTTTTCCTTTGTTCGTTGGCCTCGGTTTAAGGCCCCGTGTGGTGGTTTGTGTGTTCCCAGGTGCCTCTCACAGAAACCGTGGATCCTGTGGACCTGGAGGATTATCTCAGCACCCACCCTCTGGCCATGGAGCCGGGGCCCCTGCGGGACCTGCTGGAGTTTCCCTCCGATGACATCGAGGTGGTTTATACTCCCCGCGAGTGCCGGACGCTCGTGTCGGCCGTGCCCGAGGAGAGGTAGGACAGCAGGGCACCTGAAACACTGGACAGAGCTAGAGGATAAAGCAGATATTTATTGAAAGGCCTCCAGGATACACCTTGGGCAGGACTACACCCAAGGTGGACCCAAAATGGTCACAAAATGGACCCAGAATTGTCACAAAATGGACCCAAAATGGTCACAAAATGTCTGACTGGTCACAAGGTCTCACACTTTTGTAAGTTTTGGTCCATTTGCTTATTGGGGTTTAATTGTCCAATTACAGTTTCAGGTTGTGAGGTCTCATCCTTCTTGTTCTTCCCTTCATTCCACCCTTGTTTGTGCTTTTGGGCCTGAAAGTTGTCCTTGGTGTGCAGCAGGAAAAGGATTTGTTTTGTGTCCCTGCTGTGTGCAGAGCTGAGTGACACTGACTGTGAGCTCAGAGCTGCCCCCCTGGCCACCACAGGATCTGAAATACATGAAATCTAAAGCGTAAGGCATCAGTGATGCTCCAGGGAGTTAAATGTGTATTAAATGTTAAGAAATCGTCATCATCTCTGTGATCTTTGGTTTTTTTTTGTCCTTTTAACAGCGAGATGGACCCTCACGTGAGGGACTGTGTCAGGAGTTACACGGAGGACTGGGCAATCGTAAACAGAAAGTGAGTTCCCCTGTGGCGTTTGTCACCCTAAGTTCATATTTAAACTTTTTTAAAAGTGCTATAAAGAGGTTCAAAAATATTGTCCTGGCTGCTGATCATCTGCTCTGGCTTTTAGTTGCCCGGTTCAGCTGAACTGATGCTTTGTGTTTGGAAAATTGGATCTTGGACATCAAAACCCCTTGGGGCATTTTGGAAAATGTAGGCCATTTCAGCCCACAGTTGGTCCTTTACCATGGCAGAGCAATTAGAGAATGTGGACAAGTCAAATTACTTTCAGCATTTGTTTTTTTTTTCCTTTGTTCCACCTGGTTTCAGTCCTTTTTAGAGACAAGTTGCATGAATTTTGCAGTGGTGTACCATTTACTTGCAGTCACAACCGTCTGATAGACAAGGTGCCCTCTGCAGCTTCCACTGGTTCCCTGAGAGACCTGGGGAAAGTACATCATTCAAACAAATAATTGCTAATATTTGAACCATCACAACATTTACCTAATGAGTTAACAGTTCAGAGGATGGGCATGCATTGATTATTCCATGCAAATTAGCAGGAAGGGTTCTGAGAGGCTTTGGCTGGAGCACAGACTCTCTCGGATGATTGGAAGTCTGACGACTTCAAGAGCTGCTGTCAAGGAGTGAGTGATCCATGTGATGTGCATCACCTACAAATGACTTGGCTGCAGCTCCAGCTCTGCCCTTGTGGCAGTTGCCACAATTCACTGCTTTAATGTTGTCCTGAGAGCCGCTTCAGGGGATGCTCGGGATGTGCTTGGCGCTGCTAACGTGACCTAATAAAAAAGTGTTTTGTAATCTCATACCAAAAAAAAAAAAAAAAACAACCAAAACAACCCACCCAGAAAAGAACCTGAGAGGGAGGGAGATGTTTTATTAACTCCCAGCAGAGTCTTGGATCCACCACAGACCTGGGCAGTGTGACCCACTCGTGGCTTCTCAGTGACTTTCGTTGGTACCTGGAATTCCTGGCTGTGATTCCTGCTCTGATGAGGTTTATTTGGTGGGGGTTTGTCCTCTGAGAGTCATGGCACTTTCTGCTTGCATAGAAACATGGCAGTGCACTGGGTAGAAATTGAAGAGTTACTGCTGGAGCAAAGCTCAGCTGGGAAGGACTGAATTATTTTTCAAGTAAAGATGCCAACAATTTCCTCTTAATCCATCCTATTGGATGGTTCAAGTCCTCTGGCAGGCTGCAGGGGCACAAACCCCAGCTCTTGGAAGAACTGCTGAATTGGCTTGTGACATTCCATCCTTTTCTTCCCCACTCCAGGGGAAATAGTCTTTATGTCCATCTCTGCCTCCAGTTTTTTGTAACCAAAATGTTTTCGAGGCAGGGAAATCCACCCATTCATTAATTCCTCTAATGATATTGGAAAAGGTGAATAAGTTCACTGGCCTGAAAAAAAAACCTACTAGCATATTCTGATTTCAAGCTTATGACATAACTTCAGTGTGCTAGACTGAGGAAGTGAGGTGTGAATTAGAGATAATTTACGCTTTTTGGTGGAGCTGTGATGGAAATGCAGACATCCAGGTGAGGATAATACAGATGCTATTGTTCAGTTCTCAGGAATTACAGCAGAGTAAGGAAAATGCATTCCTCCTTTTTTCTCTTCCCTCTTTATTCACTGCTAGCCTGCCCATGGTTTTCCCCATGTCTGGATCATCCCTCTGTGGTAACTTTAGTACCAGGGCATGGTAAGAACAATTAATTCTAGATGTGATCCCAGGAAGTGACTTGGAGTGAGTATTGCAGGGAGACCCTGGCTCTGCCCGTGTGTGTGTGTATAAATACAGAGGTGGTGCCATTTGGCACCCAAAAATTTGTTAGTCAAAGAGATCTGCTCCTGTTCACTTGTGGGAGCTCTCACACTCTGGGAGGCTCTGAGGGACCCACTTCCCCTACAGAGGTGCTATGTGAAGACACTTGTTTCACTCAGGGTTGGAAAGTTGTTCTCCAGAGGTGCTCAGGATTTTCCTGAGTTGCTGTTTTGGTTTTCCAGTTAATCATTTTTATCTGCTCCAAGTCAGTTCCTGCTCCAGCAGAACCACTGGCCTTCAAGCCCTGGTGTTCCCGGCCTGTTTTTAGCCTGCCATCACAATGGCACATTTTACAACGCCTTTAATTGGCCCTTGATAATCCTCCTTTTGACATCACCCAGAGTAGCTTTATAGATGAACAGAGTCACATTGTAGTGTTGGAATAGTGGCTGTTGGATGATGCCCCAGCTCCAGTGGAGCTGACTGGAAACTGTGTTTGCAGAGAGCAGCTCCTGCCTCGGGAGCACCCACGCTGATAATGCTGGCTTTGTTCCGGGCTGCTGCTTCTGGGGTCGGGGTCAAAAGGGCTGCTGAGAACGTGTTTGAAACCCTCTCCTTGCAGATACCACAAGCTGGGAACTGGGTTCAACCCCAACACCTTGGACAAGCAGAAGGAGAGGCAAAAAGGGCTCCCCAAACAGGTCTTCGAGTCTGACGAGGCTCCGGATGGCAACAGCTACCAGGATGAACAAGTAATGTGCCTTTAAAACCTCGCTACATAAAACCTAATTTATGGTCCAGCTTTAAAAGTGCAGTCCTTTTTCCCATTACAAGTTGCTTTTAATTTGTTGGCTCTCAGGATGACCTTAAGCGACGCTCAATGTCGATCGACGACACTCCCCGGGGCAGCTGGGCCTGCAGCATCTTCGACCTGAAGAACTCCCTGCCCGATGCCCTTCTCCCCAACCTGCTGGACAGAACCCCAAACGAGGAGATTGACCACCACAACGAGGACCAGAGGAAGTCCAGCAGGCATAAGGAGCTCTTTGCACTACACCCAGCGCCAGATGAGGTATTTTTATATGTGGGTGGGACTAAAAAAGTGAAGGGTGTAGGGAAATGTGGGAGCTGTCAGTGTGCCACGGATTTAAAGGATTTAAGATCACCTGTGTTTAACATGCATGAGAACTGCAGCTGTTTGGTGCTTTTTCAGCGTGTTGCCTTGCCCATAGATACTACTTTCTGAAGGTTGGGTTTCCCTTCTGGTTATGCAATCCCCAGAAACATTAAAGGGATTTAATTTAGCATATTTATAGCTGCTGATGAATGCGCCGTGCTGGGAAGCCTTGGATTAAATTGGTGCCACGTCTTAAAGGAAAAAAGTGGTTGATGCGTTTGCCTCCTGATTCTGCTGGTGGTTTGTACAGGGGTTGTGTCTCTGATTCCAGGAGGAGCCTATAGAGAGACTCAGTGTCCCTGAAGTACCCAAAGAACACTTTGGCCAAAGACTCCTGGTGAAGTGTTTGTCCCTGAAGTAAGTACCACTCCAACAGACAGCTGCAGAAATCCAGAATTGAAATCTGCTGCTGTATCCACGTGCATCTGGAATAACTCCACTGCCTTGTTCATTGCCCTGGAAGGGTCACTGCATTGTTTGGTCATAAGCTTTGAGGTTAATTTTATAAAGGTTGAGTTATGCATTTGTATCTTCAGGACTTCCTGCGGAGTGATGAGACAGGAAATATCCTCCTCCCTTGGCTTTTCTCCCTGCTGCTTTCCAGCTCTGCCTGTTCCATGTCACTGGCACGTGACATCAGGCTTCACCACACTCCCCCAAGGCTCTGAAGTTGGCCACTCACTGGTGTTCACCTCCCTAATGAGGCAATTTGAGATTAAACTCAAAGATTCAAAATGCTCGAGCCTTAAAAACAGAAAGGCAACCAAAGATTTGCCAAAGTTTAGGCTCAACAACCTTGACTGTGTCCCTTTAAGAGTGAAGACTTTATATACTTAGTAAGCATTAACTGGAGGAATAGAAACCTGTTAAACAAGTTTAATGAAGTGGAGCTCCTGAATATAGGGTTACCTGCAGCTGGTTCATTGCCTATAACTCTTCTCTAATAACACAAGGTAAAATTTTACTGTTATTCCCTTGGAGAAATAAAGTACAAAACTGATTTTCCACACTGCTGTATTCATCTTCTGTGTCCTCAGTTAGGTCAACCCTTCTTATTAGAGAGCTCCAGTTGCTGCTCATAACTGAGATATATGTGTGGGACATTTCTCCTGCTCGTAGAGTACTCCAGGACCTAATATAGCCGTAGAGATGAACTGATTTTGCAGCCTTTTATGAACTGGAACAACATAATATGCAGCAGCAGTGCAGCTTTCCCTCCAAAGGAGGGTGTCTTTAGCATAAATAAGTTAGATGCTGGAAATTAATGTTTTCTGCTCTTTAGGCATCTCTTGCTGACTGCCAGTTGGTAGCAAATCTGCCCAGCTGCATGTTTGCTTGTGTACCTGGGAATCTCTGAGCCTGTGCTCGGGGATGTAATCCAGGATTGTGCCATCTCAGTGGCACAAAACAAGGACGTTTTCCCCAGGGAGAGGGCTCAGATGACCCGAGCAGGGTCATTTCCTGGTTAATCTCAGCTTTGTTGCAGAAGTGGAGAAAAACACCTGTTTGGTGGTGTGTGTCAGCCTCCAGGCTGAAGCTGAGAGCTCTCTGCAAGGGCTGGCTCTGGAGGGGATCCCAGCCTGGATGGGGCATGAATTGTGTGGGGAGGCTGTGCAGACAAGAATGGCATTTCAGCCCCTGCTCCCTGTGGTGCAGGGACAGGATTTGAATGTTTTTAAATTCCTTTAACTCCCCAGGTGTTCTAACAATAAGTTCAGCTCTGTTTGGTGGGTCACTGTTCCTGTTGGGAGCGTTGGGATTTGCATGAACGCTGGATAACAGTCGCTGTGCAAAGCTGGCGCCTTTCTGAGGGAGTTCTTGGTATTTTCTGACAACAGTTAACTGTTGAAAATTGCCAAAATAAGTGTCCCCCTGGGTGTCCAGAGGCAGGAGCCCTCTGGCCAGTGATGCTGAGAGGAGCAGCTGGCCATTTAGCCTGGGCAGAACTGGCTTCTCCAGGGAATCAGGGGAGCTGGGTGCTCCAGTTATCCCAGTTCCTCTCCCTTGGAAGAAGCTTTTGGGCTGCTTTGCTTGGCTTTCAGTGAGTCCAAATGGCTTTTAGAAGGTCCAGGGAGCTCTGGCATGGTCCTGGTGGGAGGGAGCAGGGGCAGGAGTGGGGTGGAAATTGGGAAACAAGATCCCTTTGGAGCAGGAGCAGCCCTTGGGTTGGCTCAGCTGTTCCCGGCAGCTCAGTCCCCGTCACCCAGGGAGGATTTGGGGACAAGGTTGGTTGTTCCTTCTGACAAAATGCAAATCAACTGATGCTGTGTTTCCTTCTTTCAAGATTTGAAATAGAAATTGAGCCCATTTTTGCAAGTTTGGCTTTGTATGATGTTAAAGAAAAGAAGAAGGTAGGTTTTTAATTACTCGAGTGTGACATTTTTTTGAAATTTAAGAACGGAAATGGAGGAATTAATTCTGGCGGCAAAGCTTTAAGAGGACAGTGACATAGAGGTTGGAGGAATGATGAAGGCATTTGATGAACCATCTTGTGTGTTCTTGGTAGAGCAGTTGAGGCATAACCAATTTCCTAAAAATACTACCTGTGAGTGCCTGAAATCAGGAAAAAAAATAAATCCAATTTTGGCTTTCAAAAAAAGAGAGAGAACTTAGGTAACTGGAACTTTTCATTTAGATTAGGTTTTTTATGACTTTCTTAATCTCTTTTTGGTGATTCAGGATGGCATGGGGCCAAGCAGCACTTCAATAATGCACAAGAAAGTCACGCACGCTTAAAATTGCTAAAATCAAAACAAAACTGAGGAGTCTTTTCAAGATCTAAGTTATAGGAAGTGCAAAATACATTTAGTCGCCTATTTATGTTCTGTATTTAATATTTAAAGAGTCTCTTAGTTTTCCTTGTTCAAGATATTAGCGGTAGTGGAGAGAAAAATGTTAAAAATATGCATTTTGACATTTATCTCTTTAAGACTTGAATTTAATGCATTGAGATTTAAGTTATGTAGATGAGAGTATGTAGAATATTATGTGAACTTTGTTTAATATTTAAATCACATTTCATAAGCCAATTTTATCATCTCATTTCTCCTTTTTTTTTTTTTATTTTGGCTCTAATGTAGTAAGTTCTTTAGTGACCTCTGGTGTTGGTAACCTGCTCACATGTTCTTTGGCTCTGAAGCTTTGCAGCCAAGGATTTGGTGTTTCTGGGTAGAAAGCTCAGTGTCTGTCTTTCAAGGGGTGTCCTTTTCCCTTTTCCCTTTTCCCCTTTTCCCCTTTTCCCTTTCCGTATTTTGGTGTTTTCAGTTCTGCCAACAATGGTAATTCCTAATCCTGTGAAGAAGCTACACACCTTAGAGGAGCTGTAGGAAATTTTATGGGTAGTTTGTGGTGTTTACTCCATTTCCTTTCTCACTGTCCTGCCTTGATTTCTTAATCAAAAAGGTTTTTTTTCCTTTTCATACGTGGTTTGAAAGGAGACGTTTTTGACACATATTTTAAAACAATTTTAAATTGTTCATGAAGAATTTACAAAAATATATATGTGTATATATAACTAATGCTTGAAACTACCCATTTTCTTCCTCAGATTTCAGAGAATTTCTACTTTGATTTAAACTCTGAGCAAATGAAGGGAATGCTTCGGCCTCATGTGCCCCCTGCTGCTATTTCCACCCTGGCCAGATCTGCCATCTTTTCTATCACCTACCCATCCCAAGATGTCTTTTTAGTAATAAAGGTAAGAAATGCCAGGGAAATGGAAAATATTGTGGTCTCTTGGTTTTTATGTAAAATGAAATAAAAATTCTGTTCTCAGAAGTGTAAACAGTGCTGCTTTATTTCAAGCATCCTCACTTAAGTTCCTTTGTAACAGCCAGTTCAGTGCACTGAAACTGGAAAGAGCACAATGGTTTGCTTGATGGTATAAATCAGTTTTCTGGGGCTTGACCTTGGTTTTCATATAAAACAATGTGCTGACTCCTTAAAATGACAGACAAGTCAGTGATTTAAAAATACCTATTGATCTGAATCTCATTTCAAAAAGGATACATGCCTCTCAGTAAGATTTTCAGATGTGTTAAAGGGCTGAAGTTGCTAAGAGAGTGAGATCCATAAGTGAAAGAAAATGCAGCATTGGTCACTCCTGGGATAAAGTACACAAAAATAAAAGTTGTTCTCTGTTCTCTCCTTTGATTCAATGAGTGCATAATTGTTGCTCGTTCAGGTGGGTGTTTGAGCCAACATTTTTGGGTGGACTGTGGATAAAAATCATCCTGTGGTGAAAAGGGGAGTTCAAGACATACTTTTGGTTCACAGGCAGTGTGAAAGTTCTGCAGGAAATGCTTTTTACACAAGCTCTTGTGAAGGAATTTTTTTGCTTCTTTGTGCTTGTTCAATTTATTAATCCTTGCTGGATCCGTGTCCTTCTAATGGTTCATTTTCCCTTCTCAGCTGGAAAAAGTTTTACAGCAGGGAGATATTGGGGAGTGTGCAGAGCCTTACATGATTTTTAAAGAATCTGATGCAGCAAAGGTAAGAATTGTTTTGGTGTTTTGATAAAAAAAAAAATTAAATGTATTTTCTTTTACCTTGGACAGTTGATACTGTTCGTGTCTTTAAAAGGATTCTGTGTTTAATTAAGAATCTAATCCCATTCTAAAGGCCAAAAAAAGAGCCAAAAGCCCTTTGAGTCTTGATGCCTTATTGGGGTGGAGTAGTTAAAGGTCAGCAGTTTTTGTGGCTGCCAGGGGAGATTTGTGGTTCCCATCAAACTCAGTCATCTGTGATTCCCTGTCCCAAAGGATCAGCTGGATCAAGGGAAGGCAGCCTTTGATGGGAATTTGCAGTAAAAAATTCAACTTTTCCCCTGCTTTTGCAGCTTTAACCCCATCACTTCTGCCTGATTCTAAAAAAACCTCAAAAATGGTTCCTAATTTCCTGTGCAGCTGGGTTGAGCCAGGTGGAGATCCAAGGGGAATTATGAGGGCAGAGGTTCCAGCCCTTCTTGTGATCCCAGCCTCTCCATTAGGCTTTCTCAAAAGCTTGGACGATTTGTTAATTTTAATCAACCTCTTAATAAAATATTTCTTCCCTGAAGCTCTGAAAGTTGCTCTTCAATATGCAGAGCTATGGAAAAATCCTCTTTTGTTCCCTTCTTTCCTTGACAAAAAGAGCATGATACAACTTACTTGAGGAATGTTTTGAGTTTCCCACTCGACTCCAGATGATCTGAGCACCTGCTGCATAAAATCATGTTGGGAAAGGCCCTTTCAGGCTTCACAGAGGAAAAATTCAGATTTTCTTGAAGGAGCAGTGGCCAGATGAGCTGAGATTTGAGAGGCTGTTCAGGAGGTTTAAGAACATAAAAGACTGTTCTGACTGTCCTCTGGTGGCCTCTTTGGGGAAGCAGAAGTTGCATTTTCCCAACACTTGGTGATCCTCCTCTGGAAGGTGCCGCCAAAACGCGCAATCATTGGGAGTTACAAAAGACACCATCATTCCTCATTGATTTTTCTAAATAAATGTCTGCTCCTGTTCCTCTCCTTTTAACCTCTTGGGCTGAATATTTCCTTCACAGAACAAGGAAAAGTTGGAAAAACTGAAAGGCCAGGCAGAACAGTTTTGCCAAAGACTCGGGAAGTACCGGATGCCTTTTGCCTGGACGGCCATTCACCTCATGAACATTGTGAGCAGTGCTGGCAGCTTGGAAAGAGATTCCACGGAAGTTGAAGTTGGCACAGGAGGTAGGTGCAGGACTTGGCTTCTGCAGGAGGGAATGTGGGCAAATCCAGAGGTTTTGATTCGTATCCTGTAGCTGCTGTTGCTCCTTTCATCGCTTTCCTCCCCCTGCCCTGATGGTCTGGGGTCATGGTTGAACTAAACCAGAAAAGGTCCATGATAACAAATGGATTTATCTTTCAAGGATTTTACAAGCAAACCATCTGTTATATTATTTAAAACCAGGCTGGTGAGACTGAGGGAAGCATTACAGTCTGATGAACATTTTCCAAAGGAGTGGATTAATCTTTGTGAACCACATAGCTCATCCGAAACTGCTCTTCAGCATCCCCAAAACTGCCAACTTCATCATCTTTCAGAGCAAGGGAAATACATAAATCTCAGCATGATAAAGACTTTTATAACAGCAGGGAGGCACTGGGGTGAGGTGGCTGGGAGGGGGGAGCAGGAGTCTGCCGTGCTCCACAGCCTCCTGATGCCTCCGGAGCGGGATTGCCTGAGCGTAACCACCTCTTCTGTCACCTCGTGGCATCATTCCCTCTCCACCTGTGAAAACAACCCTGCTTGGAACAAAAGCAGGCTGTTGGACTGTAGTTTTTTCTGCTTTATTTCCTAATTCCTTTTCTTCTCACCGCTGTGTTTTGCAGAACGTAAGGGGTCGTGGTCGGAGCGGCGGAATTCCAGCATCGTCGGGAGGCGTTCCTTGGAGAGGACCACGAGTGGGGACGAGGCTTGCAACCTGAGCAGCTTCAGGCCAGCCACCCTGACAGTCACCAACTTTTTCAAACAGGTGTGGCAGGAAAATCTCTCACTCAGAAGTTGTTTCTTGGACAGAAGGGTTGGATCGTGTGAGGTCGCTGAGGGATTAATTCGTGACGCGTTTGATTTCTGTTCCCCAGTCGTAGGGAATCCTTCAGCAGCATTCCGTGGGTTTGTTGTGTTAGGTGTCAACTGTCATGGGATCACAGACTGCTTTGGGTGGGAAGGGAACCCTAAAACCCATCCAGTTTGTGGCTCCACAGACCCCAAAGCAGAGGAGCAGCCGCCCCTGTGTCCTGCAGCAAATAAATCTGCCTTTGCTGCTGAGACTTTTGTTTCTTCTAAGAAGGTTAAATTCTGCTGGGAGTTGCTGCACTGACACTGTCCCAGCTGCTGGTGGGGCAGGTTCTGGCTGAGAATCATCTCAAGAGGAGATGCTTGTCCTTGGATGGATCCTGGAATGGTTTGGGCTGGAAGGGACCCTAAAGGCCATCCAGTGCCACCCCTGCCATGGACAGGGACACCTTCCACTGTCCCAGGTTGTTCCAGCCTGGCCTTGGACACTTCCAGGGATCCAGGGCCAGCCACAGCTTCTCTGGGAATTCTATTCCAGGGTCTGCCCACCCTCACAGGGAAGAATTTCTCCCTAACATCCAATCCAAACCTACTCTACTACAGTTATATTTCACATAATATTATCTAATATATTAATTCTGGTAGTAGTGAATCCAATTCCTCAGAGTTGTGATTTTTTGCCTTTAAAATCAGATATCTTTTGCTTTTGGCTGGCAGAGTCCCATTTCCTGTAATATTTCCAAAGTTAGCAGAACTCTTAGCTATTAAAATGGGCACAAGGATGACTGACAGCAGGCTCCTTACACTTCCTACTTCTCCTGAAAAATCAGGCTGTTCTGGGCTCATCCCAAAGGAAAGGCAGAGGAGAAGGAATGAGGCTCACCTCCTGAATGACAGATACTTTTTCAAACTATTACACTTGCTAAAAAATGGATATTTTTTGGGAAACCTTTTAGCAGCCATTTCCAGTTTGGAAAAAGATAATATTGATGGGGAGAGAAAAGGCTTTCAATTAAAAGTTCCTGCAGCTGTCAGGATGATTCATAAGGGATGAAGGAAAGGGGAGAGGATGGAGAAATGAAGTGTAATTACCACGTTAATGTTAACACCTTGTTCAGGGAAGGGAGAGTTTGATGTCAGAGGGGATGAGAGGGTTTTTTCAGTCCCTGGCAGCCCTGGAGGGTTGTTTGGGTGACCAAATCTTGCACCCTGAGCAGGAGGGGGATCGCCTGAGCGATGAGGACCTCTACAAGTTCCTGGCTGACATGAGACGTCCCTCGTCGGTGCTGCGCAGGCTCAGACCCATCACAGGTACCCAGCCAGCCCTTCTGGGCTCCAAGGTTCAGCTGTTTGGTTAGTTCCTCACCCCAAAGAAATCCTTGAGAACAATCCCTGGACAGCAGGAGCACTGAATGTGTTCTGGGGCAGGTTTGTCACTGGCACACTGAGGGTGGTGTCTGTGAGGAGGAAATGCAAACCCCAAAGCCCCAAACCCAGGAACCTCTGTTTCCCATCTGTATCCCAAAGCCCCAGACCCAGGAACCTCTGCTTCCCACTTTATCCCAAAGCCCCAAACCCAGGAACCTCTGTTTCCCATCTCTATCCCAAAGGAGATCTCTCTCCTGGCTCCCACTCCTGGTTAATAGGAACAGGCTCCACCTCTGTTTGAGAAAGGGGAATAGAAACCCTGGCACCCCTCTAGTGAAGCTGGTCCCTGACCTGTGTTATTCCTGACAATATTTACCTAACCTGCTCTTAAAACTCTCTGGGGACAGCAATCCTGCCTCTTCCTTGGATCATCTCCCTAGCTCTCAGCTGGTCTTGCAGCCTTTGGGCTCAACCTAAACCAGGTTGGGTTTTAAGAAAACTTTGCAAAATTATCTTGCTGCCAATTAATCTGAATCTGGTCTGCCACGGCCTCGAGCAGTGACCACAACCTTCCAAGCACTGGATGTTGTGATCAGTTCACCCAATTCACCTCTGTTTTGTAGCCTGACCAATCTCAGGGTTTTTCAACCTTTCCTCTGATGGAGTTTTGTTTGTAACAAGAGCTGGGCCTCACAGGAGCATTATCTGGAGTGCATTTCCCCAGTTTTCCTATGGAAAAAGGATTTATGCCTTGTTAAGATGAATATTTTCTGTTGGTTCTTATTATCTGGTCCCCAGTTGGATCAACTGATACTTGTTAACAAATCCACTTTGGCTGTAACTTATCATTTGTTGATTTATTAAATCCATATATAGGACGTCAATGAGTATCTAGGATATTAACCTGAAGAAACAAAGCACAATTATGCTTTTAAAAAATGAATTTCTCTGTATTAATTAATAAAATCCCTTTCTTCTTGCAGCTCAGTTGAAGATAGACATATCTCCAGCTCCAGAGAACCCCCACTATTGCCTAACCCCAGAGCTGCTGCAAGTCAAGCTTTACCCAGACAGCAGAGTCAGACCTACCAGAGAAATCCTGGAGTTCCCTGCCAGGGATGTCTACGTCCCAAACACCACATACAGGTCAGAGTTTGGAAATCCACTGCGCTTTCCAGGGCCTGAGACTGGCAAGTGTGGAAATTCCTCCCTTATCAGCCAGGGGTTGTTGCAAAATGTGGTTTATGGGCAGAGGTGCTGTGCCAGAGGCACGGGAAGGGTTCAGGCTGACACAGCAGAAAAGGCTCAGCTGGGGAGGGACAAACAGGTTTGCATCAAACTTGGCTGTGAATGAGAGCACGGGAAAGGTTTCTCCATTTCCCAGAATTCTGTTTAAATCTTTTCAGTTTTATGTAGGGTCTTTCCTTTGCTAAAGTCACCATTCTCCTACTGGTTTTATTAATTTTTATGTCACTTTCAGTGACTTTTTTTTTTCTTTAAAGTGAGGGATAGAAATACAGAAAATCCATAATCCCTTTGTTCATATTTCCATTTTGGTTTCCAAGCAATTTCTCTGTTTACAATACTTAACAAAAAATCTTCTGAAGCCCTGAAAAATAGGAATTTTTTCTAAGTATCTTGGGAAACAATAACCTTTCTATAACAAAACTCAGGCTGGGACCAGATTTCTTCTCATTATGTACCATTATTAATTTAAGGCTTTTTCACAGTGTCTTTGAAGAGATTACATGGCTGAGTGGAAGCGTCTTCATCAGCTGAGTAATTTCACCAATTTAGCAAATTTATTTAAATTTAGATACAAACCAGGTTTTTGTAAATCAAAGCTTACAAGAAGAATTCAGTCAAGTTCCATATCCTGTACTTTGAAAAGTCTCAGCCTTTTATTTATTTGTCTATTTATTTATTGGACAGGTAATTTAACATTACAGTAAAACCAGTACAAATAAGCAACACTGCATGATCCCATCTCTGTTACAAACCCATGAGAAGTAAAAGGATTTTTTTCTTTTTTTTGCAGCATTTCTGTAATTAACACATTCCATTCACAGGGTTTCACTCTGGCAAATTACCACCAAAACCATTTCCTGTGCGATTGCAAGTGCTGAGATAAAAAAATCCACGCTGTACAAGGGTTGGGGAAGATAAACGAGTCAATATGACCCAGGGGAGCTGCAGGGTTGGGGGCTTTGTCACTCAGCACTCCCAGGGTTGTCACTCAGGGTTCTGCAGCTGAGGTTCAGCACGTGAGTGTCCCCAGGGGCTGGAGCAGCCCTGTCCCATGGGTTGTGCCTACTGGGTTTGTGGGTTGGCACCCTTGACCCCACTGGGGGCAGCTGTTCCCTAAGTGAAAGGTGTTTTGTTGTGTGCTCACGTGGTTGTTTATTTAATTCCTCAGTTGGTTGGACTGAAAGGTCACAAAGGCTTGGCTCTGATTCATTTCAGGTGAGGAGAGCAGATCTCTTCCTCTTTTCGGTGGGTTTGAGGTTTGGCTTCTCACTCTGAGTGAGCAGCCCCAGTTGTTGTGCAGTTACTCTGCAGAGTGTGGGATCCAGAGGAGCAGGACTGCTCTGACCCCTGTGTGTGTGCACACACCTGCAGCTGTGTGAGTGCTCCAGAGAGGATGGATTGGCCTCAGCTACACCCCTAAAAATTATCTGGAAATACCCAGGGCACTAAAACGAGGAATTACCCATCTTTCATTCTCTTGTAAAACATTCCACAACAAAAACATGAAACAAACATTCAAATGGTGACTTCAAGAAACAAAATTTCTTTTTTTTTTTTCCCCCCCTAAATGTTTTCAGCCCTTTGTTCCCAGAAAACACTTTTTGTTTTCCCTACTACACAACCCAGAAAGGAATGCACAGCCTGAAATTCCCCCAAACAATATTATCCAATACGTGACAGGTTGGCTCCTAGGCATTAGAAATTCATCCTGGGGAGGAAAGAGCTCCACAAAAAGTTGCAGCACATTGACATTGGGGCTTGAGGGACCGACAATACTCACCAAACATTTTGTAAGATCATCTCAGATGCCTCAGGTTTATGTTCTGGAGAAATTCCATGCGGGGCATGGATTGGGACATGGCATCTGTTGGCAAACACAGCATCAAGTCCTTCGGTGTGGTGGAGTTCAGCGTGTTTGTTCTGAGTTACCATGCAGCAGGTTGAGCACTCAGTCAAAGCTTTTCAAGTCTGTTGGGTGGATCATTATTTTGGTTGACTTGAGCAGGTAGTATCTTCCTTTCTTAGGCTTCCAGTACAAGCCTTTTCCTCTCTCCAGCCTTCCCCTGGACCTTGGCGTGACGTATTTCCCGTTCAGGTTGGTTTCCTCACAGTCACTGTGCCACCAGCCTCCTGAGGAGCAGCATGGGAATGTCAGCCACTGTCTGTGCTGTGTGGCACAGTAAACAGCTCCTCTTTGCAACATAAATCTGCTTTAGACTCTAAATTCCAGCTAAATTGGCGTTTACCCAGGATTCCCAAATCACTGAATTGTTTGGGTTGGGGAAGTCACTGAAGTCACTGAGTGCAGCCATTCCCCAGCACTGCCAAGGCCAGCACTGCCCCATGTCCCCAAGTGCCACATCCACAGGGCATTTAAATCCCTCTAGAGATGGGGACTCCACCACCTTGGGCAGCTCTGCCAGGGATGGACAGCCCTTTCATTAAGAAATTTTCCTTCTAATCAATTTAAGTCTCCTCTGGTGTAACTTGAGGCCGTTCCCTCTCCTCCTGTCCCTGTTCCCTGGGAGCAGATCCCAAATCCCCCCCGGCTGTTCCCTCCTGTCAGGGAGTTGTGCAGAGCCACCAGGCCCCCCCTGAGCCTCCTTTTCTCCAGGCTGAGCCCCTTTCCCAGCTCCCTCAGCTGCTCCAGACCCTTCCCCAGCCCTGTTCCCTTCCCTGGCCACACTCCAGCCCCTCAATGTCCTTGTACTGAGGGGCCCTTCCCTGGACAGGAGATGACCCTCTTGGAATTCTTTCAGGCATCCACAGTTTTCAAGGATGCCTAGGATGATGTATGAAGTGTTTGTTGCATGAAGCAGGTGGCTGGAGGACAATTTTGTATCCTGTGGTTTAATCATTTAATCACTTTTTCAGTTGTTTGCTTTCTGCTATAAACTGGCAAACAAAAGTTTTAGAAAATCAGAGAATTAAGAACCCTTTAACCAAATTATCTCCAAGGAGAAATGGCCTCAGCCTTGCATCTCTTGCTCTTTTCAGAGTGATTACATTGTGTATATTTGACAAGCAGCTAAAATCTGCCTTTGAATGGAAGCTCACTCATTATTAACTTTTGGGTTGTAGCCTCAATGGAGTTAGAAGTTGTTTGTCTCTGGGTTTTTTTCCAAAAAGGGATCAAACAATCCAGCCTGGGGCTGTCACCCCAGACCAGGCATCAGAGGAGGGACAGCCCTTGGCTTCAGAGTTTGGAATCTCATCCTTGGGGGTATTTCAACCTGTGCTACCCATTCTGTTTCTAGTGTTGGTCATTGGCACAGGAGGGCAGGATTAGATGGGATATTGGGAAGAAATTCTTCCCTGTGAGGGGCTGGCAGAGGTTGTCTGGAGAAACTTGTGGGTTCCCCATCCCTGGAAGTGTCCAAGGCCAGGCTGGACGGGACAGGGTTGAAGCAGGATGAGCTTTAAGCTCCATTCCAACCCTTTCCATGATGTGATCATGGATCAGAGCAGTTCCCATGCTCACTTTGGGACCATACCTAGGTGGTTATCAACCCAATCCATTCCATGACCATGGAGCAGAGCAGTACCATGCTCATTCTGGGACCATACCTAGGTGATTCTCAACCCACCCCATTCCATGCTCATGGAGCACAGCAGTTCCCTGCTCCCTGTGGGACTGTACCTAGGTGTTCTCAGCCCACCCCATTCCATGCTCATGGAGCACAGCAGTTCCCTGCTGACTTTGGGGCCATACCCAGGTGTTCTCAGCCCACCCCATTCCCTGACCATGGAGCACAGCAGTTCCCTGCTGACTTTGGTGCCATACCTGGGTGTTCCCAGCCCACCCCATTCCATGGTCATGGAGCACAGCAGTTCCCTGCTCCCTGTGGTGCCATACCCAGGTGTTCTCAGCCCACCCCATTCCCTGACCATGGAGCACAGCAGTTCCCTGCTCCCTGTGGGGCCATACCCAGGTGGTTCTCGGGGCAGTTGGAGTCGCTGGCCATGTCCCCGGCGCGCTCGGCCGTGGAGAAGCGCAGCTCCGCGTGCTCCGGCAGCGCGTTGGGAATGCTCCCGGACATCCTGGACAGCTGCAGGGTGAAGTTGGTGCTGGGGCCCCCCAGGCTGAAGCTGTACTCGATGTGCCTCCTGTTCCCCCGCCAGTCCTGCAGCTCGATCCGCAGGAGGTAGTTCCCCTGCTTGGTGATGGAGTAGATCTTGTTCAGGCCCAGCCAGAATTCCTCTGCAAAGTCGGAGGGAAGAGATGCTCATTTTAGGGATAACCTGCCGGTAGTGTGTGTGAAAATACAGTATTTAAAAGGTTTTATTAATTGCTTTAATTAAATCAGTGATTTGAGTCTTGGGGACTGTTGATCTTTGCAGAGGTCTGCTGCTACATTCTTTTTGTTTACCTCTGCTTAATTGCACACTGATGATCAATAAAAGCAAGGGTTCTAAATGAACTGGAGCTTCCCCCTTTTAAGTTTCCCACCTCGTGTGAAACTCTGGGAGGGAGCTGGAGACATTTAAAAGGTGTGTAATTGGAAGCGTGTGACAAATGAAGCCAGTGACATACATAAAACCTAATGGCAATTGTTGCATTTTGGGAGGAAAGAGCTGCAGAACCAAACTGGGGTTTCAACACCCTCAAGTACAAAGGGAATTTTTCTTTTGCTGGAATTTCTGATCATTAGTTTAATTGGTTTCATATATTATATTCATTAAGTAGCTTGTTATCAGCGCAGGTAATTGCCATATGTAGAAAGTGGGGCTGAATGTGAGTGCCATGCACACAGCTGGCATTTAAAGCCATAGATGGTTGAAGAAAATACTAATTTCCAGGTTAGGAGCTGTCACCTGGTTTATTTTATCCCCTCAGAAGATGCAGCAGAGCACTGGGTAGGACATAGCTGAGAGCAGTGAGATTCTCTGCAAAACCCAGCACTGAAAACATTTGGCTGCAGCTCGGTGCAGAACTTGGGAGACCAGTCAAGGAGCCACTAAAACATCCAGCAGGATCAGATAAACTTCACAAGTGAAAGTCTGCCTCAGCTGTGAGCTCCTGTCCCAAAACTGAGGGAAGGGTTGACATACAGCAGCTCTTTGTTATATAAGATGTGGAGATAAGTCAGTATTGCTGCTCACCTTGGTGAGGTTTAGATCTGTGCTGTGCTTAGAATATTTCCTAAACAAGACGTCACTCATCTTGTATGAGAAAAACAAGGAGAATATTCTGGATGAGGAAGCTGTTGGGCAGCACTTGGTGCTACAAATTCTCTGGAGTTGATGATTAACAGGGCAATGTGGGTGTTTCCTCACCCTATCCAGCCACGGAGGGGATTGGCCACTCTGGAGAAGCCTGAGGTGTTTGCTCAGGGGAGCACACACAGAGCCTTGGGCTCTCCTGAGGCTGGAAAAACTGATGTGGTTTTAAGGATAACAGGATTGCAGGAAGGTTCAGAGAAAGTCGTGACAGCAACTTCATGAGGTTTTTTGCCTTTGTGTGTATTTGAAAGGCTTTGGGAGGTGCTTTTGTAAATAGTGAAATCTTGATAAAATAGTGTTTAAAGCATTCTGGCCTTGATTCAGTTTCCAAACACACATTTGAAGGGATGTCTTTGAGAATTTCACGAGTTACATATTCTAGTAAGCACTTTCTGGTATTTCCAATAAATCAGTCAGCAGGTTTAGTCTGCTTTCCTTTCCATGAGATGATTCAGCTTCTCAAATCAACTGATAGCAAGAGGCACAAGGAAAAGGGATATTTACCATTGAGGTCACCAAAACCCTTTGCATAGGCATCCCAGGTTTGGTTGAAGTCCAGCGATCCATCCACTCTCTTCTGGATTACAGTCCAGGATGTGCCTGTGAAAAGGGGACATAAGTCACAGCTTGGCCTTGTTACCTGTCCCTGAGTGTGCTCTGGGGTGCTCCCATTTTGAGTAGAATGAGTTAATTAAAATCTTCCTGAAGGGAATTCAAATGAGCCCAGCTGGGGAGAGCCCAGGGCCATTCGAGTGTCCTCAGCCACACTTGGGTGACTCCACTCACAGTTCCTCTGTTGGGCTGCCTTGACTGGGTTTCACTTGTTTATGAGGGCTGAGAGAGAGAGAAATTGATAAAGGAGAGATAAGAAAAGCCCCAGACATTGACTCAGAGGGTCACACTCTCTGCTGATAGTGCCTGGCTGCTGGCACAGCCCCCGGGCAGGGATGAGGTGCTGGGGCCACACTGCAGCTCCAGGGGGGTCTTCTCCTGAGCCCAGGTCATGACACCCTCGCTTCAGCAGCTCCACCAAATGTAAGCAAAGGAGCTTTTTGCAGAGGGCAGCCCATGAGTTCTGTTTGCACGTCCAGACACGTGAGGTGGCCCTGCATGTCCCCTGGTTCTCTGAGGGCAGTGGGAAGGGGACAGGGGACAGACACAGAGCAGCTCTGGGGGATGCAGAGAAACCAGGGAGTGAGGGAACTGGCCCAGCTGTGGGTGGTCTTGGTGGCCAAAGGAACAAACTTGGGTTCCTTAGGAAGGTGGAGCTCGGGTAGGTGACGTGACAATTGTGTTCCTGGCTGCTGAGCCACCCAAACATGGCACAGCAATCCTGTCCCAGGACTCACTTCCCTGGGTTAGTTTGGCACAGCTCAGTCTAAAGCAGGGCCTGGTAATGAGCAAAATTTTACTTTTTTAAAAGCAGATTGTTTGCTGTTTGCTTTTCTTTGGGAAATGCATTAATGGTTGCCCTGTAATGACTTTTATAATGACCATTTTCATTACCTACAGCTAAAGGGGCTTGGCATATTAATATCCTTAATTTATGTCACATGATTGGATGTCCTTTCCTCAGTATAAACAAGAGGGGAGTAAAGTATGAGAGCAGTGATAAGGAGATTTCAGGATATAGGAAACCTGAATTCAGAGCAGACAGGCCACTAGGAGAAGTCAAGAGGATACATAAATCACGTTTTTGTGTACTTTGGGAGGAGACAAAGTTGTTTGGCTTAGAGGAAGGTAGTTCTGTGAAAATTAAGACTGTTGCTGGCACAGCTCTTACCAAATTTCATTTCACAGTAGACATTGAAAGCTTCTGAGCCATTGGGCTGAATAGTGTAGACCCCACTGGCCTGCACCCCGGTGTGGTAGAGAGCAGTGCAGTCAGCAGCAGCACCTGGGGAGGCAAACAGCCTGTTAGAAATCCTGCTTGGGGTGTGCTGAGCTGAGAGCTAAAGGATAAAAATGGGGATGATCATGCTGGTAATTTTATTTTATAACAAATGCCATGGAATGGGCAGGCTGCATTGGGCATAACAGTGCAGCTGCCAAGGTACACATAGGCTGGACTGCCTGTGGTTTTTCAGTTTGGAGGATTTTGGAAAGTTTCTAAGGCCTAAGACTAGACTCTGGCAAATGGGCTTTCCTACCCCTTGTAAAGTTCCTAGTAAACACCGTGCCCACTGCTGCACTTCATCAGTGCCTTTCAACTTCAAAGAAAGGGCTTCTAAATCTTATAACTAGCCAGTGTGAAGTAAATGAGTTCTCTGTTGAGACTCCACAAGATAGACATGGGTACAAGCGTGGTCACAGCATGTTTACAAGAGGGGGATGGATCCTGTTCCTGCATTTTTGGACATTGTTCCTGTGTGTCACCCCAGGGACAAGTACAGCTGGAGTGGGGCTAAATAGATAATGATATTTTTTTCCAAAGAAGGAAATCTAGTTCCTTCCCACAGCCCAGTGTATAACACAGAAATCTCCTTTTAGTCTTTGACTCCTAAGAACCAATCCAAGGCTGTCCCAGAGGATCTGGGAATGCAGCATGTGCTGTGGTCTCATCTGAGGTGGGTCTCACCATCAGCTCTGTATGTCCCAGCCGTGGGCTTGTGCACAGCAGTGGGGATGATCTCTGGCTCCTGGTGCTCCCCTGTGAAGGAATTCTCCAGCAGTTCCTGGAGCTCGATGTGGTTCACCTGGAAGAGCCATAATTAACACTGTTAATTTCCTAAGGCTCTGGAATGATGAGATTCATAGATCAAAACAATGTCATGCAGAGAATAGTTTTTCTTGCGAGTGTAATCCTGTAGAATACCCAATTTACCACATAAAAATAACTTCAGCTCCAAGCTGGAGGATTTTAGGTGTGGGAATGCCAACTGTGCCACTGCTCTGACAGGGTGGGATTTGTGAGAGGAGGAAATGACCCCTTCTCATGTGATGCACCTTAATGGGCAAACAGATTTAACTAATTTCCTCAGGTGACATCACTTAGAGCTAAGGAGGACAGAACCCACAGTTCCTTAAGCTGAAATGCATTTTCCTCTCAGAGTAAATTAAATCTGAGCACGTTGGTTGTTCTGTATGACAGTGATACATGTTGGACTTCCACTCTGGGAGTGGATTTTGGAAATTAAGAAAGAGGTAGAAAGCAATGAGACTTCTAGACCAATGGAAGGACAATAATGTGATAGATAATAAGAGAAAAAAAACCTAATTAATGGTGAGAAAATGGAGCAGCCTGGATTGTTGAGAGACAAGATCTCAAAGCTGTTGTTGGCCATGGCTCCTGCCTGGCAGCACTGCAGCCTCTCCCCAAAACAGGTACCTCAAAATGGTCCCCAAAGTGAACAAGGGGTGCCTGACCCCAAGGGCTGGACCCTCAACTGCCTCAGTTGAAGGAGAGATGGAAGGAGAAGCAGGGGTGGTTCCTGTACCTTGTCCTCCAGCTCCATGATCTGGTTGTGCTGCCTGTCCAGCTGCACGTGCTGGTCCTCCACGATTTTGAGGAGCTGCTTGATGTCGTTGTCCTGCTGCTCCACAAAAGCCTGAGGACAGGGAGGGGAGGGTGGAGGAGGGTTAGGAGCAGCAGAAGACCTCCAGCAGTGGTGCTGCCTCGGTAACTCTTGTCCTGGGGCCAGTTTTGAGAGGCACAACCATTGAACATTGCCCTTCCTTTTCCAGAGAATCCTAGAATATCCCTAGCTGGAAGGGGCCCGCCAGGATCATCAAAGTCCAGCTCCAAAGTTTGCCTGCTTTGCCACTAAATTGAAAAATTTCTTTGCTTCTGGAGCGAACACCCATTTTTTTATGAGACAAACTACTGGCAGCTGCGTGGACTCTTTTTAAAATTCCTCTTCTCTTTCCATTTTCACATCCAGAGCGATTATGTTCTGTGGAAACAGCCCCTGATTCAAACAAGATACATGGCACTGGTCCAAAAAGGGAAAAATTCCCACCATTTAGGGAATCACCTTGGGATTTGAGGGATCAGGATTCACCTTTCTGCTTGGACACAAACATCCAGTATTTTCCCATACAAATTGCTTGGCCTTTTTATACATGTGCAAAATACAGTTAATATTTCCTTTTCTGTAGGAAACCTTACATCCACCTAACTACTTGCATGATTAACATATTAATTTTATTAACACTTTTAAGGTTCTTTGCTTCTGGAGGTCCTAGAGGGACTATAAATTCCCCTCTGTAAAGGTTTAAGCTCCCTGTTTCTGCACTGAGCAGGCAGTTGCCACTGCATTGATTTGGGATGAGCTGGTGATGTACAAACCTTGGGAATCTCGTAATTTTCCTGATTGCAAAACTTTTGTCATCATTGTGATGACAAAATTTCTTAAAATAGATTTGCAAATAAATACTGAAAATAATACTTTATAATTTCACAGTTTTTTCACTGATTTCGCTGGGGAATTTTACTGCAAAATTAACGCTGTGTCAGAGTAAAGCAGTGATTTTTTTTTTTTAAGGTTATTACAGTGATTTCTTTCTCAAAATGCTGTACACTAGTGAGGAGCAAGGGGAAGCATGAGCTTCTATTGCATAATTACTGATGATGGCATTGCAGTGTATTTTGGCTCTGTGTGTCAGGGCCTTTCACAAGTCACTTACTTTGAGTGAAGAAATTTCTTCTGTCTCTTGCACCGAAGGCTGGATAATGGCCAGTTTGGTGACCTTGTCCTCCAGTCCCCACACTTGCTCCTGCAGCTGGATTTTGTTTTGGATGAGGTCTTCAATCTTCAGGTTCATCTCCTGGGAGAGGTTCTTTATCTCCTCGTTGTTGATTTGCAGCCTGGCCGTGGTTTGCCGGAGCTGTTCTTCTTCCTCCTTGATTTCGCTGGTTTGCAGGGAGAGCTCGTAAAAGGACCTGTCAAAAATGTAGAGTTTCTGAAAGATGTCGTTCATCTGGCCCTTGGTCTTGTGGACAAAGTCTTTGAGGCCGTGCCCCAGCTGGAGGAGTCCGTTGGCCAGGATTCGGACGTCGTCCAACATCGCGAATCTCGATTTCGTTTCGGGAGATCCGGCGGGACCAACAGAGAAAAAATCCTTGTCAGCTCCAGCTGGGAGAGCCAGGGGGGCCAGGAATAGTAAAACTAGAAGGATCTTCATGCTTCCTGCTCCTGGTTCTCTTTACTCAGGATGCAGAGGCTTTTCCCAGTGACAGCTTGTGCTCTGCCGCTGTTGTGGGTCGCAGGACTTGATCTATTTATACCCCTCTTCATTTTAGGAGAGGCAGAGCGGCGGGTTGATCATTAAACCGTGTGTGTTTGAACGAGTGTAACCCCTCCTGAATGTAGGTTGATACCTGGGATGATAAAACTGAGAGATGGGCACGTTGCTGATTAAACTGGTGCTGAACTTTTCCATCTGCCAGGCCTTCTGGTGTAAAACGTTATTGACGGCACGGTGTTTTTCACACAACTCTTTTTAATAGATTAATTTTTGGGTCATAATCTTGGTAAGGGCTCCTTGTTTGTGTTGTTTGGTTCCCTTTATTGCCTGAGGAATGGGAGAGGATTTTACCATGTTTAAGAGCAGTGGATGTTCAGGTTGTGAAGCTCCTTGATGAGCTGTGGAAGGGCAGAATATTCCCAGATGATTCACACGACTTGATTTTCATCTCGGGCCGTTTTCTGATGTAACTCATTGTGCTGCAGTGGATTTACTTGTCATCGAGCCCAGATTAAGTGAGAAAGAGGGAATTAGGTCCAGAGATTGCCTGGATGTGATTCTACTGTGTTAAGGTTTGTGCAGTAATTTACACCATATAAAACTTATTTTTTAAGAGCTGCTTTCCAGCGGTGGGTGAGATAAATAATACCTCGCTTGCATTTCTCACCTTGCCATCCTTTTTGCTGTTTAAGATTCACACTGCATAAAGAAAAGGCTGCAAGTGCTTTGAAATAAAATGCCCAGTTCTGCAGTGGGTCCCTGCGTGGAATCATGGGGGGTTTTTTGGGGTAGTATTGCAGTGTGAGTGAAAGGTATTTCTCTTTCTGGACTCATTCATAGCAATCCAAGAAATCAAAATCAAGCATTGCACAATGGACTTTGGAGAGTTTTCAGGTTTTTGCTGAATTCTTGTGTGTTTAGGAATTCTTCCCCTGGACTTTCTGTTGCGTTGTTCACGTACACATACACGTATGATGTGAAGCATCCGTAGAAAAAATGTTTAAAAAATGAATTTTTCACCTCATATGTTGAACTATTTGTGTGCTCAGGGGTTGGTAATATGCAGGTAAGCTTTCCATTCACAATTAAATACTGTGAAAGTCTTTTAGATGTCAGATTAATTGCTGGGGAATATTTTGTGCCAGTATGATTGAGATCAGTTACTGGAGTACCTGAAGTGTGGAAAAGCAGCAGAAGCAGGGAGATGATCAGGCCCAGCTCTGGGCAGAATAGGGATTCCTTCAAAAAAAACCACAATTCTGAATTGTTTCTCTAGCATCTGACACAGGGATTTTGGGCTGCAAAACTTGAAGAACTGGTTGTAAAGTTTAAAAAAAACCCAAACAAATGTATAGAGATTCTTCAATCCACTTCACAGAACTTAAGTGGCTTTGGTTTTATGTGGTTTCACATGAACCATTTTCTTTTTTAACTATGTCACGCAAGAAATCTTTCTGGTTTATTTTGAATTCCTCCTAACCCCATCACTGCCCCCAAGAATCTTTCTTCTTGGCTTAGTCTTTAGAAAAATATGGGGAGTTACTCAAGAAATAGAAATGACCAAGCAACTGGGGATCAGACTTTCTACCAGGTTTCCACAATTTGTGGCTTATTTACTGCTGGTGCTGCTCAGGCACGACACTGCCTGTGGAAAAAGGTTTATTTTCCAAAGGGAAAAGGCAGCCAAAAGGCCCTGATGTCAAATATTAATTAAAAAAAAAAAAAAAAAAGCACTAATTAGCTGCCAAGCACGTTTCCATGTTAGTGCCAAGGCCAGGGAAGTCAGGCAGTGCTAAACTCACTGCAGAACACCCCTAGATGTCACAACACTCCCAGAGTCCAGAAGAAAAGTGGGACACAGGAAAGCAGAGAGGAGAAAAGCTTCTGGCATGACTAAACCATAAAATTCAAGACTGTGGAAACCCTAAGAGGGAACCTTACCTCTGAGAGCTGTCAGCCCAGTCAGGAAAAGATGTATATAACAAACATGATCCTGAAGATCTTTCATGCACCTGGGTGACCCTGATTATGTGGGCTTTTAATGATTTTTATAGGAGGAATAAAGCAAAGCAAAAGGTCTCTGGGTTTTACTGAAAAGGGGAATATTCATGCTAGTTAGAAATTCCCTCGAAGAGTTAGGAGCAGCTCTTAATGTTTTAATACCTTTGTGGAGGATTTTGCAAAATGGCTGCAATGATATTACATAAATATTTAGAGGAGGGCCTGGTGCCATTACTTCCATGGCCTGGGAAGCCTTTGCACTTTAGCAATTTATTTTATGGAAGTAAAAGTACTTTGGAGATCTGTTTGAGATAACAGGATAAGCTTTGCATATATTTGGTGTGGCATTTCAGTAAAAGCTCCAAACACAAGCCCTTGGGTTTAAAGCTCCTGCCTGAAACTTTTATTGATGGAAATCAAGACATTTATGATATTCCTGTCACTTTTTCAGCCGTCAGTTCCTTTCCCTGGCTCCTGTAACTGTGTTTAGACAGGAGATCTGAGGTTTTTAGTTATGTAGGGTAGAAGAGAGGCTGGGAGAGCTGGGGATGGAGAGGAGAAGGCTCTGGGGGGATTTTAGGTTCCCTTCCAGGGCCTAAAGGGGCTCCAGGAGAGCTGGAGAGGGACTTGGGACGAGGGATGGAGGACAGGACAAGAGGTGGTGGCTTTAACCTGAGAGAAAGTAGGTTTAGATGAGGTTAGATGCCGGGAATAAATTAATTTCTGTGTGGGTGGCGAGGCCCTGGCCCAGTTTGTCCAGAGAAGCTGTGGCTGCCCCATCCCAGGAAGTGTCCAAGGCCAGGCTGGACAGGATTTGGGGCCGTCTGGAACAGTGGAACGTGTCCCTGGACATGGCAGGGGGTGGGATGAGGTGATCTTTGCATCCCTTCCAGCCCAAACCAGTCTGGGATTCTGTGGCGAGGTAAAACAGGAATTTTCCATTTGGGGTCACATTCTGATTTGCCAGTTGGGCATTTTCCCCCCTTTTTTTCATGTAAGTTTTCCACAAAGGGAAGATGCCTGTGATAGGAAACCCTCTGGAGAGAGGCTGCCTGAACAAGGGGGAACATCCCCCTGTCCCCTATTCCAATGGGATCTGTGCATCTGAAATCCCATAAGCACCAAGAGCTTCTTCCCAGTGAAATGCCCATAATGAGGGCTTGAAAAGCAGTGGAGAGGGGAACACCCTGTCCCTTTCCTCAGCATAAATCAATCCTTTGCATAAGCTTGCCTTTAATATAGGGATCCTATAGCCTGCCTTCACAAATACCTTAAATCCTTCTCTTAAGCACTAATAATACTTAATAAAAGTTTTATGAGCAAGGTACATTTTAGAGTAAATTTTCATATCCATTTTCATTTTAAAAAGAACATCAAGCAGCAAATGTATTCATGGCAGAGCAAAGTAATTTAGGAGAGTCACAAAAATGGCCCTGGCCCCCTCTGAAATAGTAGGAGAGAGTTGATTTGGCAAAGTGACCAGTGGGGATGGGATTCAAAAACTTAATTCACCATGAAGGACTTGAGAGGGAAGAAATTCCCACTTGCCTGCTAAGCTTGTTCCTCTGCCTGCAGGGCTGAAGCAGAGCCTGCTTCCTGAGGCTGCCCCAAATATCCCTGGAGCTGGACTGCTCTTAGGGAATTCCTTAGGGTCAGCATTAGCTGTGTCTGTATGGATGGGACTGTTTGGGGAGCAGTTGGAATTGCCATCAGAGCCAAGTCCTTGGGTGGGATTCACTGGCCAAAATCTTGTCATTTAGTGCCATTTCAGGCAGCCAAGGGCAGCCTCCCTTTGCAGCTGCTCCTCCAGGAGTGTGTCCCACCAGTGCAGGTGTTTTGGAAACTCCTGGCATCTAAAAAGGCACCAGGTACCTTCCCTGAGTTACTGCCCTCCTGAGAATCCAAAAATGAGTCTTTTTGTTATCAACCTCCTGCTGCCAGCACTCGACAGCAGCTGCTTTATTACACCTTAAATGTTGTCCTGCTGTGCTCCTCACTTCACTTTTCTGAGCCCATCTGGCATCTGGTGTCTCTCTGGGACAAGGAACACTTGGAAACTACTTACAAATCGTGTTCAGACCCAAGGAATAGTTCCCAGAGGGAAGGGAACCTCTTTTTCCTCTTGTCTCACAAGCCCAGGGGTGTTGGAGGGTTGGTTCTGCAGGGTCTGGGCAGAATGCAGCGTGCCAGTCCTTTATCCCTGGGAGCTGGAGGCAGCACTTGAAGCTTCCAGTGATGGAATTGAGATGGATTGGGGATTTCCAGGCTGCTTTTTTTAAAGTTGTGGAACAATTCATGCATTTAGACTTGTTTGGCAGCAAAAGAATGTTCATTTCCTTTGAATAACTGAGGGTTGAGGTGGAAAAGTCTGGGGGGAGGGGGGATGTTGCTTTGTTTTGTCTTTAAGAGAACATCAAGGAACTTTGTGTAGGTCTGAATTACTTGCACAAAGGACAGGTAGGGGTTTGTAGTGGACAGTTTTGCTGATGTAGTGTGAATCCAAGTTTCACCTTGTTGGCAAGGGCCCAGCAGGGCTCAGAGGACAGAAAATACTGTAAAATTTTGCATCTCCCATGGCTGTTAAAGTAATCACAGACTTGGAGAAAGAGGACTGGAAAAGGTTTCCATGATGTGTCCCCTGCCCAGTGAAGGTTGAGGTTGTCTTTAAACCCAGCTGGAGAGTGTCTGCCTCCCCTGTCCTGAGAAACCACCAGAAAATGAAGGTTTCACACCCTCCAAGGCAATTTGTTCTACTGCTTTAACTCTCCTTACAGCCAGAACATTTTCCCTTGTGCCTCACCTAAATCTCCTGTGCTGCAATTTCCTCCCATTATGTCCTGCCACATTCCCTGTGGATGCGATGAGCACTTTATGACTTCAGACTTTGAAACAGTTCTTTAGATCCCTGCCAGTGTTGTCATTACCTGAAGCTACACATATCCATTTAGTTTAATCCATTCTCAGAGGAGAAATGTAACCTGAAGTCATCCTGATGTCAGGAGATTTAAAAAAGAAAAGAAAAAAAAAAAAAAAAAGGCTACAGGAAGGAAGGTTTTTAACAGAAACCAGCTGCTCTGTGTTGAGCAAATAAAGTAGAAGTAAATAAAGCTTTTCTATTCATGTTGTCTTTCCACTTGAACTTCTCAGATTGTAGAGTCACTGTGAAAACTTTGGGTGGGTTTTTTAAGTACCCTCCCAAACAAGAACTGTTTCAAAATATAATGAAAGTTTAAAAATGATCTCTTTTGATGTCTGAAGTCAGGGGTCATCACCAAAGACAAATTGTTTGTCTGGGTGTGCGCTGCACCTGAGAGAATGGAAAATGTCAAACCCTTTACTCTGAGCGTTTCCACAGGGGTTTAAATAACAGCATTAATGAAGGTGTGATCCCTCTCCTCACCTGCTGCCTTTGTCTCTTGCAGGAATCTCCTCTACGTGTACCCACAGAGCCTTAACTTCGCCAACCGCCAGGGATCTGCCAGGAACATCACAGTGAAAGTGCAGTTCATGTATGGAGAGGATCCCAGCAATGCCATGCCGGTGAGGGGAGGGCTCTGTGCTCCCTGGGGAGGGCTGAGCACTCCTTGCAGTCAGGAAACCCCTGTGTTAAAACCTCACTGGAATGGGTTTCACAATAACCAGTGCAGAGGAATAGAAAATTACATTTCAGAGCAGGGAGTGTGTTTGTGTAGAGTTTGTGAGGTGACAGCTGGAGTAGGAGCAGCTGGAATTTTGACTTGAGATTACTGATTATAAGGGTGGTGAGGCCCTGGCAGAGGTTGCCCAGAGAGATTCTTCATCCCTGGAAGTGTCCAGGTTGGATGGGGCTTGGAGCAACCTGGGACAGTGGAAGGTGTCCCTGTCTCATTCCTGAGATGGGATTGAAATTCTCCTCCAGCCCAACTCATCCTGGGATTCTGTGTTTGCAGCACACACTGCTCATGGTTGTAATAGAAGCTTTGCTTCCATGACAAAGGAATTAAAGGTGACAGCTTTGTTCAGGGCCAGCAGTGACCCCCACTCAGAGAGGATCTGTGCAGGGGTGCTTACATCCATCAGTTCTTCTGCCGTGTCTGTGTCCCTGTGTCACTGGAGTTGTTAAAGTTGTGCCTTTTCAGTGACTGAGTGAAGGAGCAGGGAACAAAGCAGGTGTAACTGTACAGGTGCACAATAAATGGAGCTGTAAATGTCTCTGCAGGATTTTAGAACAAATTCTTGGCACGGTTTTATCGGGGAGTTTCTGTGACTTTTTCCTCTTTCTGCAGGTCATCTTTGGCAAATCCAGCTGTCCCGAGTTTTCCAAAGAAGCCTACACAGCCGTGGTGTATCACAACAGGTAAAATACAGTGTGGAAGTGCAGTTACTCACCAGTGACTGCTGTTCATTATTTAACAATCAGCATCTGGACAGCACTCACAGTGACTGCAGTGCCAGTTGATGCTGTCCTTGGAGTTTTGTGACAACTGGGAGACAGAGTCTTTGTTTGCTGTGGTACAAATCAGCTTTGTGTGATCCTGAGCACGTAGCCCAGCTCAGCAGATGCTCCAAGTACAACTCCAGTCAGCAGTCATCAAGATTTATGTTCCAAACTCATGGTAGCAGGTGCCCCCCGTTGTTTTCTTGGAGCCTTTTAGACATCAGGTACAAATTGGAACTGCTTGGGCTTGGAAATAATTCCATTGCAGCTGGGGTGAGGAGTGCTGAATCCAGCAGGAACATTCTCCTGGCTTTGCAGCTGTGCCAGGGAGAGATGTTCCAGGGGAGATTCCTGTCCTGCAGGTCGGGGTTGTGGCAGTGTCCTCGTTGAGACAAGACTTTATTGCTCATGTGGTTCAGAGTGCCTGTGTGAGGAGGAGGCTGCTGCCCATTTTTCTTGTGGATTGGAAGTTTTTCCAGTCCTTGGTGATCAGAGAGGGAACTTTAATCCCTTGGGATAGCCCAGACACTCCCGTCCTGCAGATCCTTTAACTCAAAGTTGCAAACCACTGTGGGTGACTCAGCTGAGGCTCTGCTCTCTGCACAGATCTCCTGATTTTCACGAGGAAATCAAGATCAAGCTTCCAGCCACTCTGACAGACCACCACCACCTGCTTTTTACTTTCTACCACGTCAGTTGCCAACAAAAACAAAACACACCCCTGGAGACTCCAGTCGGCTACACCGTGAGTGTCTTTCCATCCCTTCATTTTTCAGCGCAGGATTCATTCAAATTCTTTTTGCTGGCTCTTTGTTTAGCATCCCTGTGAACTCACATCCCGTTGGAGAGGTTGAGAAATCGGCAAAAGCTCAAAGGAATCCTTAAGAAATGTGTGTTTCTGTTGTTTCCTTCTCTTTGCAGTGGATCCCGATGCTCCAGAATGGCCGGTTAAAGACGGGTCAGTTCTGCCTTCCTGTGTCATTGGAAAAGCCACCACAGGCTTATTCAGTGCTTTCTCCAGAGGTGAGCTGAGTTCTGCCTGCTGAAAACCAGCAGAACACACGTGAGAAAAAATGAGAGGATGTATGTGTACGTATCTGTGTGTGTGCATTTATTTATTTCTTAAAAACCGTGAAATTTGGACAGAATTTTAATGTTTGTGTGTGGCTGTGTGTGTGTGATCTGGCCAAAATAAATGAATATAAATTAAATTGTAATTAGCAGAGCCTAAGCTCAGCTCTCTGTCACATCCTTGCTCATTCTTCCCTCAACTTACAGGTTCCTCTCCCCGGGATGAAGTGGGTGGATAACCACAAAGGGGTTTTCAACGTGGAAGTCGTTGCTGTGTCATCCCTCCACACTCAGGTAGGTGTGGAGAGCAGTCACTGGAATAAAATAATCTTCTGACAGTTGAAACACTGTCAGAGTTGATGCTGTGAAGGGTGTGACAATCCCTTGTAGTGAAATTACAATCTCATTTTCAGTTCTGAGCCAGCACACCTGTTTTTCCACATTCTGCTGTGAGTATTTTTGAGAAAGTTCCGCTTAAAAAATACGAGTGGCTTGGCCTTTATTCACCAGGGGGGGGTGAATGGCCAACAGTGTTTTCAGACCTCAGCCTGTTGTGTTTGATACAACAGCTCTAACACAGCCCAGGCAAATGATGTTTCCTTGTGTTCTTGTTTTCTTGTTCTTGTTTTCTTGTTCTTCCCCTTCCCCTCCTCCTCTTTTGTTTCTCCCTGTATTTCCCCTCTGTCTGCCTTTGATCTGAAAATAAAGATGACATTCATTTTGTTTAATCATTTCAGCTTGTGTTTTATTAATTCCCAACGGTGTCATTTTGATGGAGTTTGTGTATTTTATTTGTGCTGTAAATAGTAATGTGATTTTAGTGCGTATTTGTCTGGTTTTTTCTAAGGATACACAAGTCTGCGGGTCCTCTAGTTTTGCCTTGATAACTTTTTAACTAGAATTAGAATTTAATATGAATAAATCTCTCAAAGATGTCGAATTTCTGCTTATTTTGTGGGATTAAATAGCCAGATAGCAAAATGAGGGCGAGAACCCAACCATGAGACACAAATCCACGGAAAATATTTTGGAGATCCTTGCTGATTATTGGCTTTTTGCTTGTTGTAGGACCCTTACCTCGACAAGTTCTTTGCACTTGTCCATGCTCTGGATGAGCACATGTTCCCTGTGCGAATAGGAGACATGAGAATTATGGAGAACAACTTGGAGAATGAACTGAAGAGCAGCATTTCAGCTTTAAATTCCTCTCAACTGGAGCCGGTAGTGCGATTTCTTCATCTCCTGCTTGACAAACTGATCCTTCTGGTAGTAAGACCTCCTGTCATTGCAGGCCAAATAGGTATTTTATTTAAGTTTTATAGAGAATTACATGGCTGAAAGTTTGACGCTTGCAATTTTATCATATTTATGTAGAAGTAAAAAAAAGTCCATTTTTATGCTTCATTTTAGTGCCGCTAATATACCAAGTGTCTCCCAAATAAAACATGCTGGCATCCAGATCTGGGGTGATATACACAGGAGCAGTATTTAATATTTAATAGAAAGCTTGTAAGAAGGAATTTGGTGTCCAAATGGAGCCACCAGAAAAGAGCCTGGTTTTCCTGGATGCTCAGCATGTTTTTTAGCACTGGAGCTTGTTAAGGTGTCTCCATCCTGACAGAAGGGTGGGATTTCAACCTTGTTAGTCACCTTGGAAAATCTGGAAGGAGGTAAAGTAGGAAAATACAGATGCTGCATGTTCCTGTTGTGGATCTGGTAGTGCCAGCAGGAATAATCCCTTCTTTTGCTCCCTGTGAAGGGCTAAACTCTGGCAGTAGAAAAAAATCTCAATTTAAGTCAGGATTAGATCCTTAGTATTTAAAACAGCAATTTTTGCTGATTTTTTGGTAGGAAACCTGAATTTGGATGTGGAATATAAGGATCTAAGACTGCTTTAAAAATATGTGTAAAAATATTATTTATTTATTTAATCTTTCTGGGAAAGAATTTACCAGAATTTACCATTTTTATTTTGTATTTTAATGTCCTTTCACTCTTCCAGTGTTCTGTACTGGTTTAGTTGGTTTATATGGAATATTATGGACATTAGTGACTGGATTTATTTGAAATAAGGTTTTCATTCTCTAGCTACTGTCTAGTTCATCCTTAATTTTTCTAGAATATCTGCTTCAGTCTGTGTGTAGATTTTTGTGCTCGTTTTCAGAACAGCTTTTTTTCTCGAAACAAAATGAAATTGTTATTTTGATACTGTCTGTATTTTGGCTAAGGCTTAAATAGAGGAAATAATTAACTGAGAAAAGCATGAGGGTATTATCCAATTAAACAAAGTCTTGATCTTGTTACCGTTGCTGTTGATGACCAAAGTTGGGCTGGTTCCAGAAATGGAGCCTAAATTCATTAAATTTATTATTAATGAAGGTGGCAGCTGATCACTGGAACAGCTGTCCTGCTCTCAGGCTGGCTAGACCCGGTTCAAACACCAGGCTCAGGTTGGGATGAGAAATGCTTTTTAGGCTCCAAAAAGCTCCATTTGTCCTATAGGAGGTGAATGAAGAGCCCATTTAGGATTTCCCCTGGCTCCTGCTGCAGTCTAAACCCAACTCCTCACTTTTTTGCTTTCAGTTAACCTGGGCCAAGCATCCTTTGAGGCGATGGCATCGATCATCAACAGACTTCACAAGAACTTGGATGGCAACCAGGACCAGCATGGCAGGAACAGCCTCCTTGCCTCCTATATTTATTATGTTTTTCGCCTACCCAACACCTATCCCAACTCACCATCACCAGGTAACTCTTTCTGGTTTTTTATTTTATTTCAGGTTTGTTAAAAGAAGGCAGGAGCCACTTGCTGGCAGGTGCTCCTGAGCTCCAGCTGTGTGGCTGCTTCCCTGCAGGGCCCTGGTATTAATTTGCCAGTGTAGCCACTTAAGAGATGAGGTTAATTACTGCTAGTCATGTCAGGGCTTTAATTATTTGATGATTTAAAATAAGTGTTTGCTGCTGAAGGATCGTGAATTACAGAAAAACTGGGGTTTTAGGTTTTTTTCTATGAGACCAGTGTGATGCACTCCTGGCCTGTCATGTTTCCCAGTCTCCTTTACAAGAACTTTTACATTTTAATCCAGTTCCAGCAAAAGTTTAAACACTGGCTGGAAGAAATAGAAATCCAAAGGTTATTATCCATCCATTAAACAAAGACTTGCTCTCATTACCATTGCAGTTGATGACCAAAGTTGGGCTGATTCCAGAAATAGAGCCTAAATTCATTGAATTTATTATTTAAATAATATTTTACAATAATATGTTTTAATACACATATACATATTACATGTTAGGATTTTCATGTATACATATAAAATATAGACATGATATATTTAAAGCAGGAGTGTCAAATACTGGAAAACTCATATCTGGGTACAGGAGGGAAACAAATTAATCCCAGCCCTGCTGAGAGGAAGGGATGGGGAAGAGAGGCTGTGAGTTACAGCCATGGAAAACCAGGCTTTGGAAGGAATGTTCATGCACAGAGTGGGAAAGCTCTGAGAGGTGTTGGGAAGGTTTTGTGCCTAAAACTTGTGCCCACCTTTGGTGGGTTTTGAGTGTGAGGTCTGGAAAACATCAGCTAAAGACAATCCCACAGGGACTGTCTTCCCAGTGGATAAAACAGCTTTTTATTCCTATGCTGGAGAGCCAGGCAGGGAGGCCTGGGGTGGGGCTGGGTGTTCTGAGGGGGTCTGGGTGATAAAGGACGGACAGACTGACCAGACAGGGTGTCCTGAGGGGGTCTGGGTGGTAAAGGATGGCCAGACTGACCAAGAAGGGTGTCCTGAGGGGTCTGGTTGATAAAGGATGGCCAGACTGACCAGGCAGGAGAGGCCTGGGTTCCTTCAGGGGGTCTGGGTGAGGGATGGCTGAACTGACCAGGCAGGCCTGGGTGTCCTGAAGGGGTCTGGGTTAGGGATGGCCGGACTGACCAGGCATAGCTGGGTGTCCTGAGGGGGTCTGGGTGGTAAAGGATGGCCAGACTGACCAAGAAGGGTGTCCTGAGGGGTCTGGTTGATAAAGGATGGCCAGACTGACCAGGCAGGAGAGGCCTGGGTTCCTTCAGGGGGTCTGGGTTAGGGATGGCCGGACTGACCAGGCATAGCTGGGTGTCCTGAGGGCCTGTAGGTGAGGGATGGGCAGGGCTGTGTGTCCTGAGGGCCTCTGGGTGAGGGATGGCCATACTGACCGGGCAGGGCTGTGTGTCCTGAGGGTCTCTGGGTGAGGAATAGCTGGACTGACCAGGCAGGGCTGTGTGTCCTGAGGGTCTCTGGCTGAGGGGTGGCCATACTGACTGGGCAGGGCTGAGTGTCCTGAGGGTGTCTGGGTGAGGAATAGCTGGACTGACCAGGCAGGGCTGGGTTTCCTGAGGGTCTCTGGGTGAGGGATGGGCAGGCCTGGGTGTTCTGAGTGTCTCTGGGTGAGGGGTGGCCATACTGACCGGGCAGGGCTGTGTGTCCTGAGTGTCTCTGGGTGAGGGGTGGCCATACTGACCAGGCAGGGCTGTGTGTCCTGAGGGTCTCTGGGTGAGGGGTGGCCACACTGACCGGCCGTCCCCGCAGGTCCCGGCGGCCTGGGGGGCTCGGTGCACTACGCCACCATGGCGCGCTCGGCCGTGCGGCCCGCCAGCCTCAACCTGAACCGCTCGCGCAGCCTCAGCAACAGCAACCCCGACATCTCCGGCACCCCCACCTCGCCCGACGACGAGGTGCGCTCCATCATCGGCACCAAGGTACGTCTGTCCGTCCTGCCGGGGACCCCTCAGAGCCCCAGCACCTCCCGCTCCTTCCTGAGCACCAGGGAAGGCCTTGGGGGGTGTCCCAGCCCCTCCTCAGCCCTGTCCCGGTGTGGTTGGCACCACAGGAACGCCGCTCCTTGGAAATGTTTCTGACTTGTCGGAGCCATCCTGGAGTGCTGCTTCCACAAGTGTGGGGGCTGAGGGCAGGAATCCTCCTGGATTTGTCTCCTCCTCCCGTTTTGCATGACTAGCAGCTGAATCCTGTGCCCAGCTCTGTTGTGTCTCCGCAGACCTTGCACTCTCTTAGCCCACTCTTCCCTCCCAGCCCCAAACTCCCTCCTCTCCTCTGCATTCAGCTGCTCAGATTCCTCTACTTGTGTCCAGAGCAGGTATCTTGCACTCAGCAGGAATATTCCTGCTCTCTCTTCCTCCCAGAGAGGCTTTGGGATGGTGGGTGAGAGGCACAGTCTGGCCAGCTGAGCCGTAGGGGGACTGACACCCACACTGGCCCCCCACACCACAAATGACATCCCAGTGTGGATGCAGAGCATCCAGCATGGTTGTACTCTGGCTCTTGAGGGATCAGTAGATCCGTCTCCTCCTGCTGTGACTACACAGAACCTCCACAGTCCCAATCTGAGCCCTTCATTTTGGGCCTAAATTAGGTGGGATGAGCCAGGACAGAGCAGTGTTGGTAATTCCCTCTCTTGAGAGGGATGCCTGAGCCGCTTTGGGGTTCTTTTTTTGTTTTTATTCTTCAAACTGTGATAACTTCACCAGGATGAGACACTTTCCCACCATGACCTTTCACTCTTCCAGCACAGCTGAATTGCTGAGCCCTTTCAGGGAGCTGTTAAATTCCTTTGGAAGTTTAGGGAGCGAGGTTTTTACCCAAGCCACCAACCCTGACCAGACAGGCTTGACGTGGCTGATGCTGGGTTTTATAAAAGCAAGAAAAACACAGTTTGAGGAAGAGGTTACCAAATTTAAATGAATAACAACATCATTTGCTGACCAAATAAGAGGCTGAAGAATTGTGGGTAGGCAAATGATTATTTCTTACATCAAAGCCTGGACTTAGAAGTCTTGAAATATTTTAAAGACCACTTCAGTATCTTGCTAATTAAACAAGCCTGACCTTTTGTGAAATGCCACAGGCACTGATGTGCATATGGAATTTACCCAGGCTATCAGAAGTTTAACGTGTGCTGGCTTGGTGAATAATGTCACGATGCAAAATGAAGAGAGATTTTCTTCCAGAGGTGTGCTCCAGGTTTTAAAGGAAAAGCTGTTCCGTGGGTAATTGTTGAGGGAAAAGTTTCCTTTAGGGTAGTCTGAGCATCAGGGATTTATTACCTCAGTCTGGCTATACAGACTTCTGGTTGAGTGTAATTATTTCTGGTTTTTAATATCAATAGACAAAAATAAGACACTTCTTGAGATGCTGACATGAGTAAAAGGGTGCAGAAATCCCTGTTGTTTCTCTTAAGTAATGGAAGTAATGGAATTCTCTTGGGGAATATTCCCAAACAGATTCTAATTTGAAGTCCAGGTTCCCTATCACAGGAAGTTTTCTGTTCAAAAACGGCTCAAAATGTGGGTTTTTTGTTGTTCGAGGGAGATCTTAAAAGTCCAGTCTTGTGTTATTTTTTATTCTAATGTAAGGTATTTAGAAGTGTGGTATAAGTGCTTTAAGTCTCCCTTACCACCTTCTTACTTCATTTTGAAAGCTCTTTACAGGATTTGGAAGGTTTCTGTTTATTGTCACAGCAGAGGGGGTCTTAGGTTTGCCACTTGTTTTGCCATCATTTGTGAATTGAAGCCATGTAAATTTTATTCCCTACTAAAGAAAATTTACTAAATGTCTAAAAAGACATGTTTAAAGTGATCCTGAAATGCTGGATATGTGCTGGGAAAAAAAAACCCAGATGATGTTGTGGAGTTTCATTGCTCTGCCAGTGGATTTTCACAGATGTGGGTTACGTTCCTGCACAGACCCAGCTGCAGGCTGAACCCCAGGGGCAGCAGAGAATTTAACAACAGCTTTGTGAACTTTGGAGTGACTCTGCCAAGCAATAAGAAGCTCTTGTACCCTTTTGTTTTCTGAAGAGGAAAGAATCCTTCCCTTTCCAGATTTTTTACAAAATGACTTTTACTTCTGCAAACACGGTGTGTTGTTTAATTGGTATCCTCAGAACCTGATCGACAAGATTAGGAAACCCTGAGAGAAAAAATGTGAGGGGGATAAAAGCATTTTCCAAATTAAACCTGATTTTACAAAACAAGAGCTTAGTTCAGCATTCTGCAAAGCCCTTTCGACTTTAAATCACTGTGAGCAAAATAAAGCATGTTTATGAGGCTGAGCAGGGCGCAGGGCTTTGATTTATTCCTGCCAAAAAGTAATTGAGATTAAAACACTCTCCTTATGTGTTCAGTATTTTTTTTATTGGACATCTTAAGCAAAATTACAGCACTGCTGAGCTCTGCCTCGAGGAGCTCGGTGGATTAATGGTTTGAATCCCAGGTTACAGCTCTCACGCCAGGTTCAACCTTGAGGTGCATTTCAGTTTGCTGAGAGAGATAGATGATTTGGCTTGGTGGACTTTGCAGCTGATGCTGATCACTGGGACGAAATGGGCTGCACCTTTGCTTTATATTTAGGGAAAAAGCCCTTAGTTGGCACAGAAATTAGGATGGAAGGTCTCCCTCAGGTAAGGGTCGTCAAAATCAATGTGTGGTATTTATAAGGAACTGTGTCTGTCAGAGCTGCTTCCTGGCACCCAGGGAAGTCCACTCCATCCCCCTGAATATTCCTGGTTTGGGAGCAACCTGGGTGACAGCACAGATTTAAATTTTTCCTTCTTTCTGAGTGTCTCAAGAAGAAGGGAGCAGAGAGGGGGAGGATCCACAATAATTTTGCCAAAACGACCCATTGCAGTAGAATTTGGAGTACAGGCTAGACTGAGCTTTTGAAAAGCAGGATGATTTTTCAAATGTTTTGCTTGGCAAAACAGGTTGGTTCCAGAAAAGGTACGTGCTCTTTCCTCCCTTTGCCACAGTGCCCAGAGGAAATGCCTGAGTGTCCATGTGAATTCCTGTCCACAGGGTTATTCTGCCAGAAGTGCTGGACTCTTATTCCATGGGCAGGGAACCCTGTGAGGGTTGACAGTCAGCCTCTTCAGCTTCTCAGCATTTCTGCAAGAATTGCAGAGCTTATGAACTCTGGGCTGCCCTGAAGGTGCTGAAAACCTCAGAGAGCATCCTCACATCTCAGCACCAGTTTTCCTCTGTCACAGTGTGAATCTCACCTGGCTCCACGGGAATGGGTTTAAACTGAGCAGAGGACGAGTGGGATTTTTCAGGAGGAGGAGAGTTTTGGAATGTCAATCATTCCAGTCAGGCCAGGCCAGACCAGAGCTGTTGACAGGATTAATGTTCTGTATGTATGTGAGATATAAAATAATCCTCTGGACTCAATGTCTCGACATTGAGAACTCAGGCTGCCCCAACACTCCTAAGTGCTGATGTGTTTGCAGTGTACCCACCTTGATTGCTTGTAAGGACTGAACTTTGACTGTATGGCATGCAACGTGTAATATTTCTTTCCTTTCCCAACTGCTTTCTGTTACATGCCCAGGGCTTAGACCGCTCCAATTCCTGGGTAAACACTGGTGGTCCAAAAGCAGCCCCATGGGGATCCAACCCCAGCCCAAGTGCAGAGTCAACACAGGTGGTGTCTTCGGTAGAGGTTTTTCTGCCTTTGTTTTCCCTGATGTTTCCCTGTAGAGTATCTTCCTTTCAGTGCATATTCCAGTTTTGATGGTTTTGTTGTTGTTTGTTTGTTTTTTTTTCATAATTGTTTATTTGAAAACTTTTCAGTTTGGTTTTATAAATTCTCATCTTCTCCCCCACCACCTCACCACACTGCATGAAAAACCTGCGACCGCGTGAACGTGTCCCAACCTTTCATTTCAGTGGTTGCTGGTCTGTGAAATGTAAATGCTGTGACTGCTTTTGTTTTCTTTTTTTCTCTTTCTCTCACACTAGTTTCAGCTTCAGGTGGAGCACTTTTCTAAGTGGGAACATTAATCACAGCTTCATAGTTCTGTCCATGTTTGCCATTCCTTTCGATGTCGTGAACCATTTTGCCATTCTCATCGAGCATTTAGTACTCATCGTCCAGTAATCCTTCATGACTCGTTTGAGTGGAATATTGTGAATTCAAATTGATTGCCACATATGAAATTCTCTCTTTAAACATGTCAATTGGAGTGCTGGAGGCAGTGATTTGCCAGGGCCAATTGTATTGTTCTGTGTTGCAAAGTATGAAAACTTTACGGCAGCTCCAGTCAGGAAGAGTTTATTTAGCCCCCGTTGCCTGCTGCTCTCCACTGCATGGTTGCCTTGAACGTACCTCTCAACTGCTCCTCCTTCCCAGTTTATCAGCCTTCCCAAAGTATTTAGTCCAAGTTCATTTGCTCTCATGGCAAATTATTTCCATCAGAAGCAGAACTTGGGTGATTTCCTCCTTGCCTGTGGCAGCGTGGCTGTGGGTACATCCCCCCACGCTTGGCCTCTGGTAGATTGAGAGGTATGGGCTGAAATTCCAAGTATTACCTGTGCATGTTGATAAAATACAACGATGGAAAAGTTTCATGCTTTGCAGCATTTGTCTTTGTGCATCAGAACATGCAGTTCTTTAAATAACCTGTACGGCTTAAAACCGATCAAAATTGCTGTCGTTTTGTTTAGACCCAATCTGTAAATGCCTAAGAGTTTGAGAATGCTTAAAAAGGCTGTAAAAAAAAAACAACCCTACAGTTGGAAGAGTATTTTTGTAAACGTTCGTTGTCCTTGAGCTGCAAAAACCCATCCACGGCAAACTTTAATGTCCTGTCATCGTTCATTCATCTCCACTCCGTAGGCTACGGATCGAAGTTGTAATCGTATGTCTTCGCACACTGAGACGTCAAGTTTCTTACAAACATTAACAGGACGATTACCAACCAAAAAGGTAGATTTCAGTGGAGACAATTGATATTGTGGGGCAGGGAGGTCAAGTCATTCTGAAAACATGATGCAATTTATTCTTTTATTTATAGCCTGATTTTTTTTTTTTTGTTTCTCCCCACTCCCGAGGTCATTAGGAGCTGCTGGTGCTTAACACCTCGGAATATCCAGGCTGTAGGGAATGTGAAGTATTTGGAGTTGGACCGGGGAAGAATTAAATGATCAGGAGTTGCTTGTCTGATTTAATGGCCATAGTGTTTGGGGCCAGTTTATTACTGGCTTTCAAAAAAAAATGAGTAGCACTGTCTAGACACGTAAATGATACATTTCGTGTGCAAAATGAAAATGTGTTGGATGGCTCGGTGTGCTGAGCTCAGTTATCCAGGTGTTAATCCAGAGAGACTCCAGAAAGGGAATGGGAGTCACTTTGAAAGGGAACTCCCTTACAGGAAATGAGAACCTCATAAACAATGTCAGAAAGGCAAAATGCCAGAGCTTTTGTGTAATGAAACTGTGGCCACTGCCACCGTCAGTCTGTGGGTTGGTTGTCCCGAGAAAAGAAATCCAAGAGCTGTTTGAGCCCCGTGTTTCTTTGTTACTGTTTTAAGTCCTTTCTCACAGTAAATATACATCTTTGTACAAATCACTTGATATGTCCACTTTTTACTCCTTTTTCCTGCGAAAATCAGACCAGGCAGAAAGGTAGACTTTTTCAACTCAACTAATTTGAGCACCAACCTTTTTTTTTTTTAAAATTATTATTTCTTGGGGGCGGGCGGAAAATCCTTTTGACACTTGAGATTCAATCCTGGAGCGAGATGCTGTGAAACATTTCTCACGTCACATGTCATAACCTCATCCCTCATTGTTAGCTGGGGATTTCTTTATGGGATGCCACCACTGCTGTCATGTCCTCAGTTATTTAGTTTGCTTAACTCATCGTTTGCCATACTTGCCATGGACCGTGCTGACATTTCTCATGGGGGCTGTGTTGGGAGCTGCTTCTGAAGGCTCTGGCTGACTCTGGGTTTGACTCTGTAGCTTTTCCACGAGGAGCTGGCCCTGCAGTGGGTTGTGTGCAGCGGGAGCGTGCGGGAGGCGGCCCTGCAGCAAGCCTGGTTCTTCTTCGAGCTGATGGTGAGCAAACACACCTCCCTGATGCCTCCCAGCCCCTGCTTTCAAACAGAACCAGCGACAGCTGCAAGTGGCTGTGCTGTAATTTATATCCCCATAGGTGAAGAGCATGGTGCATCATCTGTATTTTGCTGACAAACTGGATGTGCCGAGGAAGAATCGTTTCCCGGAGCGCTTCATGGATGACGTGACTGCACTGGTCAGCACAATCGCTGGTGATATAGTCTCCCGCTTCCAGAAGGTGATGGCAAACAATTACACTGAGGCCAGCTCAGCCACCAGCCCTCCTGCCTCTTGTTTGCTTGAAAACACACAGGGTTCTTCATCTGCTTTTTGGTTTTCTCTCCCTTCTCTGCAGGACACGGAAATGGTGGAGCGGCTCAACACCAGCCTCGCGTTTTTCCTCAATGATTTGTTGTCCATCATGGACAGAGGATTTGTTTTTGGTCTTATTAAGACCTGCTACAAACAGGTGAACGCAGATAAACATTGTGGCTTAACTGAACCATGCCAGAGCCTGTTACTGTTAAATTTCTCAGGACAGATGGTAAAATATGGACGCAGAATTCCGCTGTTCAGGTCTTCTCAGAGGTGATTTAGGGTTTACGCCTCTCTGATTGCACTCTTAACTGTGAATTAGGAGTCACTCCCTGGAGTGAATGGACACGCAGCAGGAAGGGAGAATTATTCCCTCTGCTCATCATGTCCAGAGTAATTGAATCAAAAATTAGTGGGAGGTTCTGTCAGGGAGCTCAGGCTGTATTGGTCTCTTGAGGACACGGTGACTCCAGATGATCAGATTGATCACTGAGCTCCTCTTCCATCCTTTGGGGGTGTCCTTCCCCATGAGGAGGGCTCCTCATTTGCAGTGTGACGGGGAAATCACCCTGAACCACAAAGTTTTGTTTGACTACAAACATCCATTCTGACACTGTGTACAGAGGAGATAACAAGGGATCAGTGAGAAGTGAGACTAAGCTTAGACTCATTTTCCCTGTAGAGTCTGAAACATTCTCTATAAGGGGCAAAAGAACTGCAAGAGCATTTAAGATTTTAAGTTGCCTGCTGCATATTACATGTATTATGTGTCATTAATTATATTTTTAGATATAAAAGATACATGTATAAAAACCAACCTGTATTTTGGAGTTGTTAGTGCATCACACTGTGGTCCTCACAACTCCCTGCTGAAATCAATAGGATGTGGGAATTACAGAATCAAAGGATGGTTTGGGTTGGAAAGGACCTTAAAAATCATCTTGTTCCAACCCCCCAATAGGGGAAGTCCACAGTTCTTCATTTGGTTACTTAAATATGACTGGTGTATAGATCTTGTATTGAGACATGTGTCTGGGATGTGTGTGGCTCCTGCACATCAGGAACTTAATCTCTGGCGCAAAAAAGTGCTGTGGGCATGGGTGTGACCATTTAATGACACCAAACTCTCCAGTTCTTGCTTTGGGAGTGATTTTGGGGAGCAGGGGTGGGCCTGGGGAGGCTCACCCTGCAGTCACACTCTCCTTTGGTGCTGACAACAATGCTGTGGGCTGGACTTTCCAGGTGTCTTCAAAGCTGTATTCCTTAACAAATCCAAGCAACCTGGCATCTCTGAGGCTGGACTTCCTGCGCATCATTTGCAGCCACGAGCACTATGTCACCTTGAATTTACCCTGCAGTTTGCTCACACCACCTGCATCTCCATCACCATCCGTGTCTTCAGCCACTTCCCAGGTACTGAGAAATTTGGGAAATGCAAGTTGAGCTCGGTGCTGAGAACTCAATCCTCTGAGGCAGTTGTATCACTGTGCCTTCAGTCCCTCTTGCTAATATTTTTGGAAGTGTTTAGTTAGAAATCAGTTTTTCCTGCCACATAGGTTCTGATTTCTTTTGATCTTTTAATATTGAGGAAAAAGTGCCCACATCCCTCTCCTGGTAGTGACCACACACTGTCCTTAGGGATCTGGTCCCCTCTTTTATTGGACAAACACAAATGAGCCATCAAAGAAAATACTTTGTCCAGTGTTACCCTTTTCTGGCAGCACAAGGGACTTCTGAGCTCCCTGCAGCTTAGTCCTGGCTTCCTCAGAAAAAGTAATTTGAATTAGTGTGTCATTCAAGTGGATTAATTAGTTGCAGAATCACATAAACTAAATCAAATTAAAGCCTTCTTCAGCCTGAATAAGAGCATCCTTGAGTTAAAAGTTTAACCAATCCACTTTTAAAGGTTATTTGGTTTAACTTTCCTAGCAGGGGAAGACAGTAACAACAAACAGAATTAATGGAAGGGTTACTGAGCTGGGATGGAATTTATGTGTAGCTGTGCCTTGATCCAGACAAAAAAAGGAAAAGGCATGAGGTTCTCTTTAATTCTGAAAACTGCTTCTTATGTATTTCCATAGCTTTGTTCATGATGCAGCTTCTGAAACTTGATTTTTTTTCAGAGTTCTGGGTTCTCCACAAATGTCCAAGACCAGAAGATTGCAAATATGTTTGAGTTGTCTGTGCCTTTCCGCCAGCAGCACTACCTGGCCGGGCTGGTGCTCACAGAACTGGCTGTCATTCTAGATCCTGATGCAGAAGGGTAAATCTTTACAAAGTTTTGTTTTTTCAAAAGAGCTTTCTGTGATTCCAAGCAAGTGGTGGATGCAAAGAAAGTCCTGGCGTGGCCAGAATTTATATAAATTTGTAAACTATGACAGGAAAACAAGATTTAAGAATCTTCTTTCTTCTTTGCCCCTTGGGTTTCTTCCTTATCCCAGACTCTGTAAACCTGATTTCAATCACATTTTTCCAGCTGAGAAGAAGGGAAAGAGGTTCCTGCTGGAGCCCCCAAATGCCACAAGGGCACTGAAAGGAAAATAGCTTTTCTCATATGTAACAAGGAAATAATTTCCAACATTTAGGAAGCCTCTCTTGCTGGTGGTTTTAAATGTTACAATGTATTTTGCCTGTGGTCCTCCCAGCTCTTTTTAACTGTAAATTATGCATTGATGAGGCCCCTGTGGGTTACACAAATAGACAAATAGAGTCAAGCATGCAGAGTTTGTCAGTGACTTGCCTGGTTTGTGCAGCAAATAATTTTCTGCTGTAGTCCTGACATCCAGCCTGTTCCTTGTGTTATTTAGGGCTGTTTTCTGCCTTGCCTCTTTGAAATGGGTTGCAATGGAAATTATTGATTGCTTCCACAGTCCTGAGTTCCCTCACAGACATTTTTCTCAAGGTGGATTCAGAAATATCAGCCGAGTCGACAAATGTTGATGATTCATGGTTAATTCTGCCCCTTTGCCAAGAGGTCTCTGGAGTTAAACATTCATTTTGTTTCCTCTTGGAGAAGAAAGTGATGCCATAAACTGGAATATTTTCCTGTATATATACATAACACGCTGCAGTCTCATTTGTTTGGCCTGAAATGGGAAAAAGCAGCAAATCTTTACCCGTATGTGCTGTCTGCAGAAATCCTTTTTGTGCCAGAGGAGCATCCTGCTCACTGGTTAGGAATCAGGCCCTGTCTCTGAGTGTGTCTGCCCTTGTTCTCCACAAACTTCCTGTTCTCCACCTGCCTACCAAGCCCTTAAGCCTGGCCCAGGGTGATAATCTCTGCACAGAGGAGCTTGCTGGTGTCCACTGGGGAGAAAACTCGTCTCTCAAATCTTGTCTAGCCAGAAAAAGCCCCCTGGGACCAGTTCAGCTCTGGAGATGCATTTTGATCAAAGCTCCTGAATTTGGGGGCAGATGTATACTTGTAAAATATTTATTTTTTTACTGTTTTCCAGAAAAACATGGAGTTTCAGGTTTGCTGACTTCTCAAGCTCAAACCCTCTACATTTCTCTTGGTAGATCTGTCAGATAAAGTAAACCAAGTTGTGTTCATATCTGCTTTTCCCTTGTTGTGAAGACTTCTAACAGTCATACAGTATCACCAGCAGAGAGTTCACACTTGCCTTCCATAAAATATTGTGGCCACCTCTGGAGAAAGCTCAGAATTGTTCCCAGTTCGTTATCCTGCAGCAGGAGTGGAAAGGGCTGTTCATCTAGCTGCTTATTGTTTTAGAGATCTGCTTTAGGCCTTGATAGGTGATCCAGAGCCTTAAATGTGTTCTGTCCTTGCCCTTTTTGCTCCATTAGCAAGATATGTGTAGTTTTAGCTCATTTTGTAAGAACTCTTTGAATTGAGTTGGACAGAAAAGGAGGAGTGAGTTCCCTGGTGCCTGGAGGTGCGTGCTGGGTCCATCCCTCAGTGTGACAGGGAACAGAGCAGCCCTGCAGAGCACCTGCAGCCTGAAGAACAGGACAAACAAAGCCTGCAGGGGAAGGGATCCAGCTGAATGTGACAGTCCCAGCAGCTGGACCCTGCACAGTTGTCTCTGCAAACACTGCAGGGGTGCTTTGGCCATCACCCACAGCGCCCACGCTGCCCGTCTCGGCTGAGGCTGCAGGCCAGAAGTGAGAAAAGCAGAATTGAGCCCTCAGAGTTCGGTGCCAGAGTCAGTTCTGCAGAGGTGTGGGTGGGTGTTGACAGAAATCCAGGCCAGGGCTGAGATAAGGGAGGGGATGGAGGGAGGGCAGCGAGATCGATTCGCTGCCTTATCAGGCAGGAAGAGCAGGGGGCTGCATTTCCTCCTCTGCACCAGGGATCGATCCCCCACACTGCCCACTCAGCTCTGGGGAAGTGACAAAGGAATCAATCCATGGATCCCTGGGATGTAATCACACAGCATTGCTTGGATGTTTTCCCTGTCTGCAGTTTTATGGCCTGTGGGATAGTTTCCCTTGAATTTTGAAAAACATGATTTAGGTGCCACTCCTTCAAAATAATACAAAGACTTTTTCTTTATCCTCAATCTGAAGGAACCGGTCACTTAAATAAGCGTTTCCTTCCTAATTGTTAAGGCTCTCACTAATTACACAAACAAGCAATTGTAGGATCTCATTATGGCTTGATTAAAAGCCACAGGGAGGACCTACAGCTCTAATAGCTGATGTCCTCCCAAGCTGTACTGCTGCCTTATAGTCAACTTCAAACCCCCCAAAATCCAGTCAAAGCCTCTTTTTTTTAACCAGAACTCACCTCTACTTTTCAGGTAAAGTGGATACTGCCTGAAATTCAGCACTTGTTTTAATACCTCAGGTCTGAACATTGCAGCTTATGTTTTGCTACTGCCTAATGTCTGAGCTTCCTTGGCTGCTTCATGCATGGGGTAAAGTGTCTTCTTGGCTGGTTTGCCTACAGAAGCAAATAGCTGCAGAGAGAACCTGCTATTTGCTCTGGGAGAGTTTTGCCTCTGCGTGGTGGCTGAGGGGATTGAAAGGAGCAGAGTCCTTGAGAGATTCAGGGGAGTTTTTGTGTTTTCAGTGAGGGTCTCACGTGGTGCCCTGTGGAAGGGCTCTGCCAGTGTTTGCATCTGAATAATGAGAGAAGCCGTTTTGGCTATTTTTTCCTTCTATCCCTTCATGTCTTTGCCATGTTTTATTCAGAATTATGGATCTGTAGCCTCCTGTTTTGGTTCAATAATTGCATGGGGGTAGGGTGGGGAGCTGAAGCAGAAACTTCCTGATCGTTTGATGAAAGCAATGTTCTGGCTTAGGAGGGTTTGTGTCTCTGTAAATGGTGCTAAATAGAAACAAGAAAATAATACAATGAATAGTTTTACTAAACCTGCTGTCCTCTCAAGTTTCCCTCCGTTTTCTGTATTCCCTAAGTTGTTCTAATAGTTTTTAGTAGATTCAATGCTTCAGCATAGCAGTAGCTGGAACTTCGGGGGTTTTTAATGGAAAATATGAGAGTGTTCACATTATACTGGGTGTGCATTCCTCAAAATATCTTTGCCCATTTTACAAGGCACAGTAAAAAAAACCAGCCGTCTGTAAAATCCATGGGAGATCAAAAAAACCCACATGCAACGGCGGTTCGCGTGAAGTTAAAAATAAAAAAAAACGGGATTTTTTTTTTTTTTGTTTCTTTTTTCCTTTTTGAAGCCCCTTAGTTACAAAAGAGACTTTGCTTTGAAGATATTAACTATTAATGTGCATGACCCGACTGTCTTTTAACAGTTTATTTGGATTGCATAAGAAGGTCATCAACATGGTACACAACCTGCTGTCCAGCCACGACTCGGACCCGCGGTACGCTGACCCCCAGGTAAAGGCCCGGGTGGCAATGCTGTATCTACCTCTGATTGGCGTGATCATGGAGACTGTGCCTCAGCTCTATGACTTCACAGGTATTTGATATTCTCTGCCTTGGCTCTCTGCTCACCAGACTGGGGTGTTTGGGTGCTGAAATTGAATTGTGAACGCCTTTGCTGTTGGATAATGTTATTTCTGAATAGCGATTATGACTTTTTTTCGTGTTTGTTTTCACTTGGAAAATGTGCCTTCGATGCCTGTTAACACTCAAAAGTTGCATTTGCCCACTTGTTGGCATGGAATAAAAAAAAAAGCAGTGCATTTTAGTTTACACCCTACTGGCTGATGTAAATGTAGAGCCAGCTTCCATCCGTGTCTCTGACCTCCTTAAAAATCACTCCTCACACTGTTCCAGAGTCCCTAAATCCAAAAGATAAGCAGAGTTCCTAATTCCAGAGGATAAGCAGAGTTCCTCTTCTTCCTCCTATCATGTGCTCCATCAGCAGTTCATTTTCAGGGCTGCTTTGCGAAGTGTCCCAAAGAGCAGCAGAGGTTATTTCAAACCAGGACAGGGACTCCAGTCAGGAATAGTTTGGAATTTAGAGTTCTCCTCTACATCCTTTGAGTTTAATGACACAATAAAGCTGCAAGAAAGGGTTTGGAGTATTCAAAGGGACGAAAGGTCTGTTGTTAGAAGGATTTTAGGTACTGAGGTTGTGTAGGTTGCATTTGGAAATTGCTTTCTTTGCTTTCATGCCCTTAGATCGTTGTCCTGTTCTTTCCAGGACCCCTTGAGTGGGATGATTTTCAGTTTGCATTTTCAGTTCAGTGAGACCAGCACTGTGGATGGAGTCTGGGGGGTGAAGCCTTGTGTTTGGGGCTTGACTAAAGTCCTGTATTTCTCTGCAGAGAGTCACAACCAGCGGGGGAGGCCGAGCTGTGTCGCCGTGGACGATTACGAGAGCGAGGGTGGCAGCATGATCAGCCAGACAGTGGCCATGGCCATTGCAGGGACTTCTGTCCCCCAGCTCACCAGGCCCAGCAGTTTTCTGCTCCCTTCTTCGGTACAAATCCATCTCTCCCCATTTCCTGACTCTCAGTCTGTGTCAACCAGCAAATACTCAGCAGGTTCTCTGGGGACCCACGTCAGTTTTTGTAGTTGGGTGCGCAGAGGGGCAGCAGTGGGGACAATCACATTCCTGTGTCTATATCAGAGGGGTATAAGAAAATGCCAAGGAGGGATGGAAATCCACAAACCTCAGAAAGTGAGAGAATTCTCTTTCTTGATAAGGATTCTCTTGTTCTGAAACAATATTATAAAAGCCCTGTGAATTGCAGCAGTCACTATGAACTTTAAGCCCTAAGAACAAATTCTACCCCAGGTAAATCCCACCTAGCTGAAGACAAGGAGGGGCCATTTCCCCTGTTCTCTGCACAGAGGGAGAATCCTGATTCTGGTAGCAGGCAGACCCTTCCATTTCTGCCTTCTCTTGCCTTTACTCCAGGACCATGACCCCATTTTGCTGGGATTTAGGTGCACTCTCAGTGAGACACTGAGATAACATGGAGCCCCTCTTAACCCCTAAGCTGCTAAGGTTATCACAGTTACCTCAAGGGAAGAAACTCCACTGTGTGGTGACTGGGATGTGTGGGTGTGAAGCCCTGTCCTGACCTGTGTTTCAGAGTGGCAGGCAGCACTCCACCTTCTCAACAGAGTCCAGCCGCAGCCTCCTCATCTGCCTGCTCTGGGTGCTGAAGAACGCGGACGAGAGCGTCCTGCAGAAGTGGTTCACTGACCTCTCAGTGCTGCAGCTCAACCGCCTGCTGGACCTGCTCTATCTCTGTGTGTCCTGCTTTGAGTACAAGGTACTGCCAGCTTGGAACCTCCTGGAGTCCCTCCTGGGCCCTGCCGAGGACCTTTAGGCTCCCCATCCTCTACACGACTGCAGAAAGGCATTTCCTGCTCTCTCCAAAGTATTTCCTGTGTTCACAATCCCAAGGCCAGGCTTTTCCCATGTTTACTTCCCAGCCACGTGTGTGTCTGTGCCTTGCTCCACTTCTCAAGCAGTTTGTGCTCTCATCTGGGAACTGTTGCAGTGTCACTTTAGAAAGAGAGTTTTCTGTAGCAATGCTGGAATCTGAGTGATTTATCTACCTACCAACCAACCTAATCTGTATTCCTTTCCTACTGCATGCCTTTAGATATTTTGAGTTGTTAACTCTTAGCAAATATCCCAAATTGAAAGAATCTTCCCTCATGGTTTTGTTTGGAACTTGCAGGGCAAGAAAGTGTTTGAAAGAATGAACAGTCTGACGTTTAAGAAGTCAAAAGACATGAGAGCCAAACTTGAAGAAGCAATTTTGGGCAGCATAGGGGCAAGGCAGGAAATGGTCCGAAGAAGTAGAGGACAGCTGGGTAAGTAAAGGAGTCCTCTGTGCCATCCCTTTTTTTCCAAAAGCTGCTTCTCCCATCCCCAACAATTATTTGCACCCATTTGTGGGTGTGGGATACAGAGAGGTCCCTAAAAAGCTGTTTGCAGCATCCTTCCCTGGGTCTGCAGAATCTCTACACTTCTCCTAAATTGCAGACAATTTATTTGCTACTTGGTTGCCTTTTAAAGTGAGATCACATCTCATTTATGGGATGTTCTTGCCTTAATTTTTTTTCCAGTGTAGCACCTTCTAGAGTGTCCTGTTCAAGGATCAGAGAGGAAAACAAACTGCCTGATCTTGCTCTGACAGCTCTGAAAATGTCTGGACAGTTTGGCTGACTTAAGGAGACTTGAAGTAGCTGTAGTAGTAGTAGTAGTGGGCTAACAGGTGCCTTCTGATGATTTCTGCTGTTTATAAAACCCAGGAATTTTTATGAACACCCAAAATTCAGTGTGGCCCAGGGGTTAGGACAAGGATCAGAACTGTGGTTTTGTCTCCTGCTCTGCCACACGAGCCTGTCATTGTGGGCTAAGATGGATAATAAGTAGTTTAGAGCCATAATTAAGGAATCACTTCAGAGATGGGAACCTTAATTTTTTTCTTAATGTGGCCAGATTACTTTTATTACTTGAAATTCCTCTTCCCTCCCAGCAGTAAGAATAAAAAAATTATGAGGTGGGAAAGGGGGTCTTGGCACCACCCAGAGAACATTCCTGGGTGCCAGTTGAGGACAGCAGTGTTGGAATGCTGAGGGTTGGCACTCTCAGGCTCCTTGTGCAGTCCAAGGAATGGCCTCCTTTCACCAGTGAGTGTCTCAGCTGCCTCTCTGTGTCTCATGCCACTCAGCAGTGACAAAATTAGGGCCGTGTAAACATCCTGGGTGGGTGCCACAGAGCCTCAAGCTGTAGAAAATCATCTTTGTTGCCACCTGCCACTTGTGAGCCGATCTGGAGGTGCTGCTGGTGCAGCAGAAATGAGCATCAGCTGACTGCTGTTGTTGTGCTGTTACCCTGCAGAGAGGAGCCCTTCTGGGAGTGCTTTTGGAAGTCAAGAGAGCCTGAGATGGAGAAAGGATATGACTCACTGGCGGCAGAACACGGAGAAGCTTGACAAGTAACTCTGCCTTATCCTTCTGCTCCACCCATGTGCCAGGGCCTGTCAGAGCAGGGTCCCCCTCCCCACAGAAGGTCACTGCCAGCAGCCACAAAGCCCTTGTGCCAGCAGGTTGGAGCCCTCAGATGCACAGGGCTGGCATTGCAAAAAGAAAAAAGCAAATAGCTTTTACTCCAGTGCTGCCCTCCCAACTCTTTGCCTTTCCACTGTCCCTTACTCCCTTAGACTTCCAAATCAGATTTAAAGAGATTTATACAATCCATTACTATCTTAAAACCCTGCCCTAAGCTGTAATTTAGAGGGAAGATCCATTAAGAGTTTCCACAGATAGCATTTATATCTCATGTCATATTTCCTTTATTCCATAAGAGCATTCTGGAGTTCTCAAAGCTCGCTTTCCTTTCCTGTCCTAATCCATCACTTTGATTGTTTTTCCACATGTGCTGTGCTTTTAGAAGCCACAAACCAGCCAGGTACTGTAGCATTGGTGTGTGCAGTTCTTACAAATTGCCATTTTGTACATCTGCAGACTCAATCATCACAGCGTTGTTTGTGATGCTTGGCAGAACTTCTCAGTGTGTGTGTGTGCAACTGACTGGAATGAGCTCTTTTGGCTTATTACACCCATTTCCTTGAAAATTCCCTCTCTTGGTGTGGTTTAATCCAGGGGGCTCAGGAGTTGTGTTTGAGCTTTGCTGTGCACGTTTTCTGTCTCCTCAAATTGCAACCTGCAGTCTCCTTCCTCCCAGCAAAAGAATGGTTCCTTATCCTAGGGAAGCAATCTCAGCCCAAGGGAAGCTCTGGAGAAACTGAGGAATGGGACCCTCAGAGCCCACATGGAGATCAGGCCAAATTTTATCCTTGCAGACATTGACTCTTCTTGGAGTAGAAAGCAATTCTTCACAGCCTTTACTTGTTTTGTCCCACACAAAAATGTCATTTCTCCTTACGACAAGTAGTGGCTTTTTGTCCAAGGCTCCGGTCCTGTTGTGTCATTGGAAAAGCCAAATGACCAGGGTATTCCTGCTGATGAAGTGATGGAGATATAAATTCCAGAGTCACACCAGATTAAAATTTGGCCTGAAAGATTCATCAGTTCACTGCCAGCTCTGGGTCTGAGCCCTGTCCTTCCCAGAAGGACCTCAAGTACACATTTAACAGCTGGGGATGGTCAAAGGATGGTGTCTCACCTCACAAAATGAGCTGCTTAGATAAAACTCTCTAGAGCTGCTTTCTAACCCCTGCTTGCTGTGACTGGGTCTGCTGTGTCCTGTGTGTGTAGGTAGAGCCTGGCCCTTTGAAACCCCATAAACAGGACTTCTCACTCCGAGAGCTGTGCACACCTTGCAGCTGCTGGCATTTTCTGCAGGTGGTATTATTTTATGTGGGGCCAGGTCCCAAAACTTCCTGTCCTGGAGATGTTGGGGGTGTGAGCCAGCACCCAGGGGACGTGGAGCGTGGCAGGGAAGGGCTGCTGCAATACAGCTCAAGGGGCCAAATCTTTTCTCCCTCTTCCTGTGTATTTTTCTGGGATTTTGGTCACCCTCCTGCTGGGATTTGGCCTGGCACGAGTCTGTGGCAGGGCAGGCCAGGGTTGGGCTCTTTCAGTACACCACTGGATCCCTGCCCAGTGCTGCTGGTGCCACTGGAAGGGGCTGGTTGTGCTGAATTCCTGGAGCCACAGGTGTGAGTGGGTGTCTGGATTTTGCAAGGCTTTCCAGGAAAGCTGGCATGGAGCAGCAAAACCTTGTCCTTCTCCTCAGAGAGGAAGTTGTGCTTCAGGTATTAAATGCAGTGTAGCTTGGAGAGATAAGATTGCAGCCCGGCAGGCTGCACTGTGCTGCTCCCAGTACAGGTTCCCAGCTCGTGTAGCACCACCGTGTGTCCACAGCCTGCAGCATAAAGCCACATGTCCTGTTCCTGGTTGTGCTGTCGCATGCCTAACGGTGCTGCTGAGCCAATTTGGAGTTGGACTGGCCTTCTGAACTGTTGTTGTGTTCCTGGGAGAGCCATGGAGTGTCAGAGAGAGCAGTGTGAGCTCTCCAAGCATGATGAACGTGAAGCCTCTGTAAAGTCTGTACTTGTTAAAAACTGAGTTTTCCTTCCTGTCCTCTCAGGGGGGGTGCATTGAAATATCCTCGTGGTGTTGTCCAGTGATAAATATACAAACTGTAACTGGGAGTTTCCTGCTAGTGAGAGAACATTTTTGACTGGAAAATACGTAGGTCTGTTCCTTGATCAGGAAGTAATTTTACTGCTTTGTTTTCTCTGATCAGGTCGAGGGCAGAGATAGAACATGAGGCGCTCATCGATGGGAATCTTGCCACAGAAGCCAACCTGATAATTTTGGATACTCTAGAGATAGTTGTACAGGTGAGGTTGATAAGGAAATGGAGATGTAATGGCATTACACTCACCTGGCCAGGCAGCACTTTGGTTAAACAAAACTGCCTCAGTGCAGGGAGAACTGTTCAGCTGCAGCAGGAAGGGGGTGATGCCTCTCCTAATCCCAGCCTGGAACAATCTGGTTTTACATTGCAATACCTTCCTTCAGTCTTGAAATTAAGGATTTGAAGATTCTTCACTCCTTGTAGTATAAGAAATAGTTATTCAGGAACGAACTGTAAAAATCTCCAAATCTTGCCCTGTCCCAAACAGTTCTTCCAGTTCTTCCCAAACCTTACACAAATCACTGGGTTCCAGGTTAGCCTCCTGGACCTGTACTCACTTTGTCCCCTGATTCCTGTACAAATGAACCTGGGCATGGCCATGCTTCCCAAATCCACCTCTGATCTGCAGAGAGACCCAGGAATCCCAAGGATTGTACTTTGTGCCTGAATAACCCAGCTAGAGCCCAGCTTCCCCTCTAGCAGAACAATGTCCCCAAAAGTCAGAGCCTCACTGGGGACAAAGAATCCCCATTCCACCTGCTTTATCCATGGATCAGGTGTTCCTCCACCTGGGGGTTGTCTCAGAGCGGGGCTGTTGGGCAGCCCCAGCTGAGTGGGTGATTTCCCCATGCAAAGGGCTTTTGCTCAGAGCTGTTTGCTCTCTCCCATACACACAGGCACTCAGGAGGTTCACTTTTCTCCTCATGGAATCTTGGATCCCTGTTTTCCTCATGGAATCTTGGTTTCCCTTTGCAGACCGTGTCGGTGACGGAATCCAAGGAGAGCATCCTCGGCGGGGTGCTCAAGGTGCTGCTGCACAGCATGGCCTGCAACCAAAGTGCCCTTTACCTCCAGCACTGCTTTGCCACACAGAGAGCTTTGGTCTCAAAGGTGAATCCCCTGTGGGGGCTGAAATCCACCCTGAGCAGCACTGAGGGAGGAAGGCGCTGTTTCTTCCTTTGCAGAGGGTCACTTCCCCAAGAAATTATTATTTTGGGCAGTATTAATTTTCAGGCAGTGTAGCCTGGCCTGGTTTTCATGCCTGGTACCTGCATTTCTGCATTTTGGGGTTGTTTGCACCAAAAAGTGCAGCTCACACACCATGGGTGGGATGTGGGCTCCTGCTGGCTGGCACTGAGTGGGAAAAGGCCCCAGCTCAGCGAGGAGCTCAAGGCACAGGTGGGGTTTAAGCTGGACAAATCTCACTTTAAATGGATTTGTTTCCCAGTTTCTGTAGGTGTGCGGGGAGAAGCTCCAAGTTTTAAGGCTGAGCTTTTGGGAGTGATGTAAATCAGTGTGAGGGTGTAGATGTAGGAGCAAGTTGGAACGGAAGGTAAAATGAGTTGCCTTCCAGTGCTGCCAGTTTAGCCTAACTGTGAAGTGATTGAAATGAGCATCATTCCCCTCAGAACAGAGGGATTGGGCCCCCTCCCATTCCAGTGCACCCTCACTGCTGCCTGTTTGTCCGAGGGCTCATTCCTGCCTGTCCAAGCGCCCATTTCCTCCCCTGCTGTTTTCCAGTTCCCTGAGCTGCTGTTTGAGGAGGAGACAGAGCAATGTGCAGACCTGTGCCTGAGGCTCCTGAGGCACTGCAGCAGCAGCATCAGCACCATCAGGTCCCACGCCAGTGCCTCCCTGTACCTCCTCATGAGGCAGAACTTCGAGATCGGGAACGTGAGTCCTGCTGGGTTCACTGGGTTATTGCAGATAACGGGGTTGGGGGCTGCTGGCTTTGGGCACAGTCCCCCACAGGACTGGGGGACACCTGTGAGGGCATTGACAGCAGCAAAGATAACAGGATTCCAGTTTTTAGGCTTGACCAAACCAAGAACAACTGGGATCAAGGATGTTTCATGAGAGCATCGTCCTGTTCAGGGTGTGTGAGAGGAGACCATGTGGAAACAAACAACACTAATAGTTTTGCAGGAGAACCTTTATCTGGAAGTAATCATCAGATTATGAAGTTTGGCAGCAGCAGGTTTATTCTAATCATTGCTCTGAGCCTTTTTTTGCAAAACTTCAGCTTTCTTTTCTCTGTCAGGTCAGGAGGAGGGTGCCATGACCAAAGCACTGGTTTTGCACTGTCTCCAGGCTGCTGAAATACCATGACAACATCTCTGTTGCAGAACTTTGCCAGAGTGAAGATGCAGGTGACCATGTCCCTGTCATCCCTGGTGGGGACATCCCAGAACTTCAATGAAGAATTTCTGCGACGTTCCCTCAAGACTATTCTGACATATGCTGAGGAAGATCTGGAACTCAGGGAGACAACATTTCCTGACCAGGTAAAAGACATAAAACACAAGACAAGTAATATGTAATTCATCAACAGGCTGTGCCTGAACCTCCATCTAGAAGTGGAATTTTCATGCATTCCCTGAAAGGAGTTTGGGTTTTGGTTTTTTTAATCATCTAATCACATAAAACTCAGGTCTTTGATTAGTTCTGACAAGATGCAAACACACAAAGATTCAGAGTGACCGTGTTCCTCACATAACAATATGTAGCCCAATTCCCATTGCCAGTTCTTTACAACAGCTTATTTTTCACAGGTCCAGGATTTAGTGTTCAACCTCCATATGATCCTGTCGGACACAGTTAAAATGAAGGAGCACCAGGAAGATCCAGAAATGCTGATTGACCTGATGTACAGGTAGGGTTGGCACTGTAGGGACAGGAGATGTCAGTGCTGCACGTGGATTTGGGCTCAGATGCTGCACATTTGGGCATTACAAGACTTGATTTTGGAGCAGTTTTGGGTCTCGCTGCTCACAGAACAGTATGTGCCTGTCTGTTGTGTTTGAATGTGGTGCTGAGAGGTTTTGTTTGACATTTAGGCAGCTTGTCATAGATATAAGTAGTTTTCATTCCCCAGCCATCCCTGGAAATCTCATCTTCCACCTGAGTAGAAAATTCTCCCTGCTTGCTTCAGGGAAAACTTGGGGGTCTTCCAGCTCCACCTGCTTGTCCAAAAGGCTTTTTGGTGGTACATAAAATGGTGTCCATGTGCAAAAGACATTCCAGAGCCAAGTTAAGCTCCCGAGTGCCGAATTTCATGGTGCTGTCTGTACAAATGACCCTGAAGCCTTCTTAGTGGTCAGCAGAGGATTTGTTTGTAGAGGTGTGCTCAGATTGTCCCACACCTTTGGATTGCCACCAGTCTCAGGTGAAACATGGGCTTTGGTCAAGAGTTTCAGCATCCCCCACTGCTCACCCACCACTGACTGGCTCAAAAATCTGCAGTTCAGGGTGACTTCCCATCTCGACAGCTGCTCGTCTCAGGAATTTCCAGACAGCGCTAAGGGGCGTTGGTATTTAAGCAGAAGTGACTAAATACAGCGTGGAAAAAACCCTGCTGAAGGGCTGTGCTGGTTCAGAAGGAAAGGCCACGGAATCACAGGGGTTTTCTCTCCCTTCAGGATTGCCAAAGGCTACCAGAATTCCCCCGACCTGCGGCTGACGTGGCTGCAGAACATGGCAGGGAAACATTCCGAGAGGAGCAACCACGCCGAGTCCGCGCAGTGCCTGGTGCACTCTGCAGCCCTGGTGGCCGAGTACCTGAGCATGCTGGAGGACAGGAAATACCTCCCTGTGGGCTGTGTGACATTTCAGGTGGGCTTTGTCCTCTCCAAGGGGTTTTTGGGCTTTGCCGCTGAGGTACAAAGTGTTTCCACGTGCCGGGAGTTCCGTGCCTACATCCCCAAACATCTGTGCCTCGTGCTGTTTGTGGCATGAATGAAATGCTGCTCTGTGAGGACAGAAGTGTGTATTTTATACACATGCTCTACAAAAATAGATATATTTTATATATACACTACAAAAAATGGAAACATTTTACATATATACTGTACAAAGATAGGAAGCTGTCTTTTACGTATATACTCTACAAAAGTATAGAGTCTATATATTTTACATATAGACTTTACAAAAATAGAAAGCTGTATTTTATATATATATACCCTACAAAAAATAGAGAGCCACTTCTATAGAAATGCAAGGATTTGACTGCAAATCAGCTGCCTTTAAAACTATTGAAAGTGTTGAGTGTTGTTTAAGTTGAGTAAATGTATTTTTATCTCTTATATCTCCCCAGAACATATCTTCCAATGTTTTGGAAGAGTCAGCAGTTTCTGATGATGTTGTGTCCCCTGATGAAGAAGGAATCTGTTCTGGGAAATATTTTACAGAAGCTGGTCTGGTGGGATTGCTGGAACAGGCTGCAGCATCTTTCTCCATGGTAGAAGACTTCCATTTCTTTACCTCCCTTCTCCAGCAACCTCACACTGCTGGGCAGTAGGAGAGAAAATGTTTTCTCTCTTGAGTGTATAATTCTATTGTAAATGTTTAATTTGCATGGAGCAATTGGAGTTTTAATTGTTTAAGACAGCCTGGTTTGCCCTGTGGAGTAAACCAAGGAAAACAAGTGAATTAATTCCCAGTGCACAACATTCAGTGTCATTCAGTGGACTTAAGCACAAGCAGCAATAAATCCAGGGTGAAAACCTGGAATTCCTGCTGAGCCACTCTATGCAGTGACTGCCCATGATGGGCTGGACCCACTCCATGAGAGAGATCCTGGAGTCCATCTCTCCTGGAGTGCCAGAAGTGGATGCAGAAGTCACACGGGCTGAAGATGTGCTGAACAGAAAAAGCTGAAATGTGCACTTCAGCTTTTCCATGTTTAATTCCCATAGATTTGGTTGGGGTCCTGTTCAGCTTGTTTTGCTCTTGTGCCTGTATCCATCCAAAATATCCCAGGATTGGTTGTGTTAATGATCCTAATTACTGACAGCAAGGTGTAATGCACCAGGCTCTTATTTCAGGGGTAACTGAGGATTTTATTCCATTTATCTCTGGGTGCATTTTAAGAAAAGATGTGATAATCTCACAGTGGTGTCACAGCCACTTTTTTTATTTTGTAGTTCTATCATTTAAATGCTGTGTGTGTAATTCTGGCTGTTGAATTGATGGAGCAATCTGATGGGCCTTATTTTTGTAGGCTGGCATGTATGAAGCAGTTAATGAGGTTTACAAAGTCCTTATTCCTATTCATGAAGCCAACAGAGATGCCAAGAAGTTGTCTACTATTCATGGTAAACTGCAGGAAGCGTTCAGCAAGATTGTTCACCAGGTAATGGTTTGAATTTTCAGCTTCTGGGGTGAATTGTGAAGAAACTTCAAATGCTCAGTGCAAGGAAAATGAGAAACCATTATTCCCAGATTCCAGGAGAATTGTCAAATGATGATCCACAGTAAATACAAGGATCATTAACAGGTTTTTTTTCCTCCTGAATTTAATACGAGAGAACATCACATACCCAGATTTGTTGTAACTTCAGAAATACCCAAGAGTTAAAAAATCCCAGTTTATCCTTTCAGATGTTCTTTTAAACTGTGTTTTGCATGCTGGGAAAACCCACTGTACCTTGCCTTTAGGCTGGTAGGTAACATCCAGAAATACTGGGGGGTTTAATTTATTTGTTCACATGGTGGTTAAAGGACAGAAGGAACCTTTCCAAACTTGGATGCATGATGACTTAGAACCATTGGAACCATTGCAGGGTTATTGCTGGTCATGTTTTGGCCTTTGAAACTCTTTTTCTTTTGGTTTCTGTGACATGCCCTCTTTACTTTTTATCACACAGAGTACTGGCTGGGAGGTAGGTAACTCCATCTTAGTTAGCAAAGAACACTAATTGAGTTTCCAGATGACTCACGCCAACGCTTGCCCACATGTGCTAGCTGTGGGTGTTTCTGTTGCTGTCTGCTGTTTAAAACAATTCATTAACCAAAGAAATCCCAATAAACCGTGGTTGTAGTAGGAGTTTCTTCATAAGCAGCTGTAGGTAGTGCATGGATGCTGACGTGTTCCACTAATGAGGTTCTTTGGTGAATGAGCCACTGTATCATCACTAGTTTGTTTTTATAATTTGTTTATATTTCTTTCCATCAGCATTGACACAGACAATCATCCCTCCATACCATGTTTTCACCCCACCCACAGGGGTCGATTTAAGCACCAATGCTCAGAGGTACCAAACACAAACCTGGTTTGCTGCAGGTGCCACCTTTGACCTCAGAGGAGAAACTGCTTCCTTCTGTTCCCAGTCAATTTATGTAGGGGTTTATCTGGCAGTAAGAGGGCTCAGTTGTGTTAACTGGGGCCAGTTTTGCTGCCTGGGTTTTTGAGGAGGCTGTTCTGCTCACAGTTTTGCAACACACACCACGAGAACCACGCTTTTGGGTTAAAAATAGACAAAGCAATTGATTAATCTGCAGCCCTAGTCCTAGTTGGCACAGTGGGTGCATGAGCATGGAGAAGTCTCAGAAAGCACAAAAAAGCTCTGTGAATATGATGTTATTTCTTTAGGCTTCATCTCTACAGTTTATTTTTGCTTTTCTATGGATCAGGCAGCTCATATTGGGCCACCTCCCTCCAGGTTTTCACCACAGATTTACTGAACTGAGATAAAAAAAACCTTTGGTGTTGAAATAATTTAGGCTGGTGATGTCTGAATGTCAGTTTCAATTCCAGCCTAGCAAAAAAAAAAAAAAAGAAATTGAGCAGCTTAAAATAAACCCTGACACTTCAGGGCTGGCCCTGGAAGTCGTCCCCTTGTCCCCATGGAAGGTCCAGGCGGACAGAGCCCAGCAGAGAACCTGTGCTAGGTGTGGAAATGATGTAAAAATGTTCAAGCCAACAAGGCCTGTGAGCATCTGTTTTATTATTCTGCCCCTAAATCGACCCCTGGAGAGACTCCTGCCATTGGTTATGATTCTAACACCACTTGGTCATGTTTTACTGCATGGTAAAAGACATGGGTTCAGCTCTCCTCTGTCATCGTGCTCCTTCATTGCCACACTTTTTCTGACCTTTGTGCTTTGTAGCTTTCAGGTTTGTTGCATGTTTTGCCCTTTTTTTCCCCCCCCNTGCCAATTTGCTGCTTGTTTGTTTTATGGAATTTCCCTAATTAAATACTTTCTGTTTTCTCCTCTATCGCCCTGGTTGCTGACCCTCCTCCCCACTCTTACTATTGTCTGTTGTGGTAAGTTCCTACTTGTGGAATTTTTTTTCCCTTTCTCTGCCCCTTTTCCCCCCCACCACCACCTCCCCTTTTTGGTTTTTTTGTTTTGTTTTACACTGTGGAACCCCCAGTTTCGTTGTAGCAAAGAGCTATGCCAACAGCAGCACCCCCCTCACGGCACAAGGAATCTGGTGTTGCCAACTACAAGCATTTGCAGCGTCCTGAGTCTGGCACCAGAGCATTCCTGAGCTCTCCTTAAACACACCAACTGATGGGCTTTGTGTGTTTATTCATGGAGCAAATGTTGAATTCATTCCATTTGTTTGCTTTCCAGTTAGGAAAGTTAAGGAAAAAAAAATCTTTTCACGCTACGCCACGAGAATTTTAAAACTCTTTTTAAGCTGTGCAGGGGGAGGTTGCCAGTGGATAACAGGGCTGCAGGAGCTCATTCTTTCCCCCAAAAAAATCAATATTGGAAGACTTGTAGTAGTTGGCAACACTGCAAAGGACCTTGGGTTAAAATTGAGCAGGAAAATAACCTGGTAAAAGTTATTTGGTAAAGATGGGTTGGATTCTGCATTTTGAAGGAGTTGCCTTTGTTCCTGCACCCTTCAGGCAGCTGCTGCTGTCTTGGTGAAGGAAGCAGATGATCCCTCTTGCATCTGATTTATCTTTTTATTCCCCCCAAATCTTGTTGGCAAAGCTTTTTGTGCAAGAGATAACCCCAAAACTTTATTCCCAGCAATTTGGAAAGGTATTTACCATGCATAATAACAAATCATGAACCTTCATAAGTCATGGTGGCTGTTACCTGCTCTGCCAGTTGTGTGATGGCTATTCAGTGTTCACCTTCATTCTCTTCTCCTCCCCAAATCCTATTATTTTTTTTTTGATAAAATAATAGGAGATACGATGCTTTTAATAATTCCTCCCTCATATCTGCATTTTTAGCTCTTGCCAGAAACAAGACCACGGAGCATTAAGTTGTTTGTTCAGTTTTCCCTGCTGTGGCTGGGAAGTGGTTTGGTGTTGGCTGAGTTTCAGAGATCCCAGTGCAGAGCCATCCCCTGTCCCTAATGCCAGGCATGGAGCTGATCCCAGGCAGCTCTTGAATACCCCTGGGAGGCCTGCAGTGGTCTGGAAGTGTTTCCCCCAAAAGGATTTGCCCCCATTCTCTTGCTTCCAGGCTCAGATTCCCAGCATGAGTCCCAGCAGGGGCTGACAGTGCTCCTCACTGCTGGCCCTGGGATCCCTTTAACTGGGATTCAGCACCTGGATTTACCAGGGAAAGCCAGAGCAGCTGGTCTGTGTGGGGATGAGCTGGAAGCTGACCTTACACGGGACAGGGAATCTCACCAGGCTCCCCAATGCCCCAAAACTCTTATTTTATGCATTTAGTCAATGCGTTGAGAGCTCCTCAGTGATTTGTGCTGATCAACAGACAGCATTCTCCTCCTCCCTGATTATTTTTACCCTGCCTGTAACAAGGAGCTGCCTGGGCAGGTGTCCATGGCAAAAACTCACCTGTAGGTGAGTTCTGCAAATGCTTCACACCCTGAAAACCCCGGCCAAGGGGGAAGGAAAAAGCTCAATAAGTAGAAATCAGTGTGTCCTCAACCACCCTGTGCCAGGGTTGGGGCAGGATCCCCCAAACTTCCCTGTGGAGCTTGGCCAAGCCTCATGCTGGCTCTGGGGAGCTGATCCATGGCAGACACAGAGTCATGGAATGCTTTGGGTTGGAAAGGACCTTAAAGAGCATCAGGTTCCAACCCCACCTTGGGAAGGACTTTGAGAGAGGAGCCCTGGAGTCAGAGCCTTCTGTCTGTGACAGTGAGACAGGAGCTGGAAGTGCTGGGTGTTGATGGATTTTAGTGTGGGTAATGTTATCCAAAACATTTGAAAAGGCAGTGATGAGGAAAAAAGGGCTCAATCCTGCATGGACCCAGAGGGATGGGCACTGGACAAGGACAGGCAGTCCAGGGAAATGGCAACATCCAGTAAAACAGCAACAGCTCTGCAGCTGGAGCTCCCACCCTGGGAGTGCTCCTGGGGTCCTGTGGTGTGATGAAAGCCCTGGCAGTGGGGCTGGGGAAAAGCCCCTCTCTGCAGGATTCCCAGAGGGACAGGCTCTAGAGCAGGGTGCAGGGAGCCTGGGCACAGCCAGGTGTTGCTTTTTTGGGGTGAGGGCTGCTACTCACCCCCAGGTGCCTTCAGGAGGGTAGAGCTCAGCTCTCAAGTGGAAGTTTTTGGCCCTCAGGCACCTCCAGGGGGATGCTCCAGAGTTTCTTCCAGCCAGGAAAAGGCAGTGCCCATGGTTTTTGCACTCTGGAGTTTGCCTGAAGGGTTTTTTTTAATTTTAGTTTGGCTTATTTATCCTCTTTGCCTTCCGTAGATGGTGTTCACCATCACCAAAAGAGATCAGTTTTGCCATAGCAAAATACTAAAATAAAACCTGGCAGCCAGGACACCTGTAAGGGCTGTTTGAAGCCAAAATCTAACCCAGCTCAGGGCCACTGAGTGTCCTAAAGTATATCCCACTTTGTCACGAGAGTAAAGGTGAACACGTTGGAGTTTCTTGCTGAAAGGCATCCCTGGTTTGTGCATGCAGCGTGAGTTCTTTAACAAAAGCAAGGTGTGTTTAATTTTTAAAGCATTTTTCTTCTCTTTCTCTCTCTCTCTTTTAATCAGATTTTCTCCGTTGCCTTTCCAGCAAAAAATCTTTCTTGTTTCTCTACTTTTGTTGCGTTTCGGGGCCAAATTCACCACTGGCTCCCCTGGAAGCAGGTACATGGCACAGGATTGCATCTGCTTTCACCAGGAGTGACTTTGGCCCTCTCTCCTAGACAGTTCCTAGAGAGTGTAACACCTCCCAGCTGGAATGCTGGTTCAAAAGCACTTGTGTGTGTGAGTGAGTGAGTGAACTGGACGTTGACTTGGGCCCAACCCTGCAATTCCTGGAGGGTGGATTTGGGGGGGATCGATGCTGGGTCATTCCAGGGGTGTCTGACCCCTGCAGGGTTTCTGCACAGGCTTTGGAGAGCCTCAAATAATGATCCCAACAATGATCTGCCAATGATCTGCCTCTCAGAGACATCTGATGCTTCTTAAACTGAAAGAGAATAGATTTAGATGGGATATGGGGAAGGAATTCTTCCCTGTGAGGGTGGTGAGTCTCAAGTTCCCTGGAAGTGTCCCAGGCCAGGTTGGACACTGGGGCTTGGAGCAACCTGGGATAGTGGAAGGTGTCCCTGCCCATGGCAGGGGTGGCACTGGATGGGCTTTAAGGTCCTTCCCAACCCAAACCATTCCATGCTGGCACCTCCAGGCTCCTCCTGGGTTGGGAGAAGTCATTGCAGGGTTGGGCTGATGGTCGTAACTGATCCATAGAATTCCACGTTAGTTTATAATTCCATTGTGGTGTTTGCTGCTAAATGCATCCATGCTGAGTTCCAGGTGTGGTTTTTTTTTTTTTTTTTTTTTTTTTTTTCTTTCCTTTCTTCCTTTCTAATTTTTTTTCCCTTGTTTTTTAATTTCTTTTCATTTTGCATAAATTCAGGAGCCTGCCTGCAGCCGTGCTTGGGGGTGTGCCTGTCTCCACCCTGAAATAACCTCTTGTTTCTCCATCCCTAGGATGGAAAGAGGATGTTTGGCACCTACTTCCGAGTTGGTTTTTATGGAACTAAGTTTGGAGACCTGGATGAGCAAGAGTTTGTTTACAAGGAACCTGCAATAACCAAGCTGGCTGAAATTTCCCATCGGCTGGAGGTGAGAGGGTTTAACTGGAAGTTGAACTGCTTCCCATCAGTTGTTTCACAGGAACAGCCCCTTAGAAAAGCAGTTTGGGTGTCTGAGGGCTGGGGCTGGTATCCCTTGTCTTCCTGCTTGTGTCACCTCTGTGAGAGGAGAGGAATTCCCTGATCAGGGAGAAGCTCTCCCTGAGAATTTGTGGTGTTCCCATTTTCCCTTCTCCTCCAATAGGGTCTTTCCAAGGCACAGACTGAGTCTTTGTTAGTCTCTTCTTTATCTTGTCCTTGAGGTCCATAATTCTGCCTTCCAGATGTCCAACCTAAACAGTCCCTCTCTCTCCCAGGCTTTGTTCACTGAAGCACAGCAGAGCTGGTTTATCAAAACTTAAAGCTTCATTAATTTCGTGCTCCCACAAAAGTAGGTTATGACAATGTTGCTAAGTGATGGCTAAGAGTCATTTAAGAATAACGCAGTGTTTATAATTAATATATACAGGTTATCATTAAAACAGTTAATTTAATTGTTAATTAAAATCATTAACTAGAATTTAAACATTCTGTTGCTTCCAACACCAGTGGAGCCCAAACTGACCCGTTCTGGTTGCACACAGCCACAAAACAAACCCAGACACCTCGTTCAGAACCAGGTGCTGTCAGAAGGCTCTCCTGCTTTCCAGGGCTTGTTTTTTCCTATTGCCCCTGGGATGTGACTGCTGGAATTCTCCTGGCTTCAGCAGATCACATTCTGTCAAAGGCATGTGGAGCTTCACCTCCCCTGGACGTGCCTTTGCCTCCCAGCCCCCATCAGGGCTGCATTTGATGTTTGCTTTTTCCTCCTTGGTTGTAGGGGTTTTATGGAGAACGCTTTGGGGAGGATGCACTGGAGGTGATCAAGGACTCAAACCCTGTGGACAAATGTAAACTTGATCCCAACAAGGTAAGGGCACAAGTGCAGGTGTAGAAGTAGAACAGGTCTTGAGTGCCTGAAAACGCAGTGGGACAAATTCTCCCCTGGATTTCACCACGTGGGCAACAAAATCTATGTACTGAGCATCTTGTGGCTGCTTGGGAGGAGAGTTTGGGAAAATAATTCCAGCAAGGGATGTAGAATTGGCCATTCCCTTTCCTGCCCTGGTGGTGGTGGTGGGTGGGAAGGGAGGAGGTGAAAGGACAGAGGCTGTGCTGGCCTTGCTCTGCTGGGTGCAGGGAAGGAGGGGCTGTGCCATTCCCTGGCTTTTGTGCAGCTGCAGCATTTTGTCACCTTTGTGCCACATCCTTGAAGCGTAGCAGAAAGAGCAGGAGCAGGTCTGGAAAACAGGACTGTGGCTCAGGGCAGGGCATGACCTGCAAGGAAGGGTTTAGGTTGGATACTGGGGAGAAATTCATTGTGAGGCCCTGGCACAGAGTGCCCAGAGAAGCTGTGGCTGCCCCTGGATCCCTGGAAGTGCCCAAGGCCAGGTTGGAGCAGCCTGGTTTAGGGGAAGATGTCCCTGCCTGTGGTAGGGGTGGGCTGGATGGACTTTAAAGTCCCTCCCACACAAACCATTCCATGATTCCAAGCTGTGAAAGGCATGAGAAGGGAAGGCCAGCGAGCTGTGCTTTACCCAGCCCACAAACCGGTGGCGGTGCCTCAGCGTGAGCGGGATTTTTGAAGGCAAAACCCAGGCCTGGCTTGTGCACTGGTGGCGCTGGGAGGACACAGATCCAGCAGGGACAGAGCAGCTGAGGAGCCCCATCCCCTGCTGCCCCTGCAGGCCTACATCCAGATCACCTACGTGGAGCCCTACTTCGACACGTACGAGATGAAGGACAGGATCACCTACTTCGACAAGAACTACAACCTGCGGCGCTTCATGTACTGCACGCCCTTCACGCTGGACGGCCGCGCCCACGGCGACCTGCACGAGCAGTTCAAGCGCAAGACCATCCTCACCACCTCCCACGCCTTCCCCTACATCAAAACCAGGATCAACGTCATCCACAAGGAGGAGGTGAGGCTCAGCTGGGTGGGAAATGGTGCCTGGCAGTGCAGGAGGCTCCTTCAGCTCCAGCTTGGCTTAGGTAGGAGCTTCTCCCTGTTCCCGTTCAGCCCAAAGCGAGCCCAGACTGATTTAGGGATGTCTCTGCCCCACCACCTCCAGAGCTGGTGTGTGCAGGGACACTTGGAGAGCCCTGCAGGCCGGGCTGGATTGGTGTTGGAGCAGCCTGGTCTGGGGAAGGTGTCCTGCCTGTGGTGGGGGTGGAATGGGATGAGCTTTAAGGTCCCTTCAGACCCAAGTATTCCATAATTCTGTGATAACGGAGTCACTGGGACACTGTGAGCAGTGCTGCAACCCTGCAGTGACCCTCAGGGCCACTCAGGAATATCTCAGACAGCTCTGGAGTGCCCAGAAACACATCTGAAAACCTTTTCTTGACATCACTGAGCCAAGATGTTGCATTTCTGAAGTCCTGTCAGTTCTCTTGGTGTCCTCCACCCCTTTGTGGTGCCACCCCACTGTGACCTGGGTGTTCCTGGAGGTCTGTGCCTGGTTGCCAAGCTCAGCCATAACAAAAATCCTCTTCTGGCTTCTTGCTTAGATAATTTTGACCCCCATTGAAGTCGCCATCGAGGACATGCAGAAGAAAACACAGGAACTGGCTTTTGCCACCCACCAAGACCCTGCAGACCCCAAGATGCTGCAGATGGTGCTGCAGGGATCAGTAGGTACCACAGTGAATCAGGTGAGGATCCCTGTCCCAGCTGGACTCTCTGCAAGTGCACAGCCTTGGGCCTGAATTCCCTTGGAATTTTTTCCCTGTTCAGTCTGTGGGATGTGTTTAAGGTCACTGGTAGGTTTAGGCCAGCTGTTCCCAGTGATTTTGCTATTTGAGTAAGAGTCTTGAAAACATGGAAAAAGGCTGGGAAGAAACATCCCTCCCTCAGTTATTGCTCCTTCCTGGCACTTGCAGTTGTTTCTGCCTGCTCCTCTTTCCTAAAAGTTTCCCTTTGTTAGCCAGGCTCTGCAGGATTGTGTCCTGCTGTGGGTTTTCAGCAAAATGGAAAGCAGTGGAGAAAAACTGAGGAAAAACTGAGGGAGCCTGAGTAGAGCACAGTGCACAGGCTGGAAAAAAAAATCAGCTGGAGTTCTGAGTGCTGGGTTGAGTTTGTGGTGCTGGCAAACACTCCCTGGCTTCCATCTGCGTTGTTTAAACTTTGCCTTAGTTGTGAGTTGAGCAAACTTTGTCAGGAGTCCTTATAAAGGAAAACAAATGGAGAATCTGTGCAGTTTCTCACACTGTTTTCCAAAAGCAGAGTTTGAAATAAAACAAAGCAAGGCCTAAAAGAGCCTCAGTTGTCACTGAGGTTGGTGATTTACACCAGATTTCCCAGCTGCAGCTCTTCAGGATGCTTTGTGTAAGGAAATGTGTTTTGTGGATGTTTTCTTATGTGGCTGAACTTTCTCCAGTGATTGGATATGACAGACAGTTCCCAGAAACTCACTGTGCCCCTTCTTCTCCTAAAGGGACCATTAGAAGTTGCACAAGTTTTCTTGTCTGAAATCCCCAACGATCCAAAGCTCTTCAGACACCACAACAAACTGCGGCTCTGCTTCAAGGACTTCACAAAAAGGTATGGGAAGGGTTCCCGGGGCACCTGCCAGGTGCCACCCCAGGCAGGGACACAGGGGGCTGTCCTGGTGTCCCTCCACCTGCCCAGGTTCCCTGTGCAGCTCATTCCTCACTGCCCAGCCCTCCCCTGTTGGTGCTGCTGCTCCGTGCCTTCAGGGGCTTTGCTGTTTATCAGGAAGGAATTGATCCCAGCTCACTTGTGAAGTGTCCCAGAAATCACAACAGGACACAACTCCCAGCCTGGCAGGGTCAGGAGGAACTGCTGCACTGGCCAGGAGATGACATTTCCGTCTGAAGTGGATTTCTCCAAGTAGAGCAGAGGGATGCTGGCACAATTCCCTGGAGAAATGTGCTGGCTGCTCTACTTGAGTCATGCAAACTGCAGGTTTAGTGCAGCATCTTTTACAGCACCAAGAAATTAAAAAAAACCCACCAAAATAATTGAAATTAAAATGCTGTGAGCAAATAAATCCAGTGGAAGCATAGTTTTCCCTTGTGAAATAAATGGCTTTGCTGATAGAGTTGTTTTCCTACCCTTTATTTAAATGACATCTTTGCAAGCAGAAGAGTTCCTGATGAACATCCCAGGCTGCTGTTTATTAATCACTCCTGATTATATCTGTCTTTAAATCCTCTGGGACTGGAAGTGGCCCTGTGGAAATGAGCTTTTCATTCCTCTTCAGAGAGGATAAATGTAACTGGAGAGTAAATGACAATAATTGGGGATGTGACACCCTCTCCCTGCCCCCTGGACACGAGGTGGTTCATCTGACCCTTGATTACCAAAAGACAAGATAAAGGCTGTTCCCTGTGATCCCAGAGGGACACAATGGATGTTTTTGGATTAACAAACCTGTAGCAAGGGAGTCTCTGCATGCCCAGCTCTGACAGGGTTTGTCCTGCAGGTGTGAGGACGCCCTGAGGAAGAACAAGAGCCTGATCGGGCCGGACCAGAAGGAATATCAGCGGGAGCTGGAGCGCAACTACCACCGGCTCAAGGAGGCTCTGCAGCCCCTGATCAACAGGAAGATCCCACAGCTCTACAAGGCAGTGCTGCCTGTCACGTGCCACAGGTGCATATTTGGGCTTCCTCTGGGGGCACAGGGTGTGAAACTGAGGGGTCTGAACTTCCCGGGATCCCGCGCCATCCGGTGGTTTTCAATCCTGGCTCTCTTGGCCGAGCTCGTCCCTTTTTTCCTTCTGTCCCTCCTGAGAGCACATTCCCTTCCCAGCAGCTGTGGTAGGTGGTGTTTGCAAGGTTCCTTTTGTTCCTCAGCTAGGACGGTTGGTTTTTTATTTTGTTTCCATCCTGCATCCCATTCTTTTTAGATGCAAAACCACCCTCAGCGTGGCAGGACTTTATTCCCAATGAAACTGGGATCAGGTGCTCCAGGGGGGGAAAAATTGTTGGTGTCTCCTGTGCTGGAAGACCAGGAAGCTGGAGATTGGGTTTTGTGTGAGACAGGACAGAAAAATCCCAGTGGGAATCACAGGATCACAGAAAGGTTTGGGTTGGAAAGATCTTAAACATCGTCCAGTCCCACCCCCTGCCATGGGCACCTTCCACCAGGGCAGGATGCTCCAACCTGGCCTGGAAAAATTCAGGATGGGGAATGGGGTGACCAAAACACGGATGAGCAGGAGGGTTTTGGGTACAGCCCCTTTCCAGCCAGGCTGTGGCTCCCAGAGCAGGGACAGGAGTGGTTCCAACAGGAACCCTCCAGGGAATGTGTGACTCCCGTGGAGTCCCCTGGCAGCAGGGCCGGGCTGGATGTCCCTGGAGCTGAGCTGAGGGCGTTTCTGAGGTGGCTCTGAGTGCTGCAGGAAGGTGCCCTCCCTCCCTGCCCAGCTTTGGGATGCTGGGAGCTCTCCCCTGCTCTGTGTCCCAGCTGTTCCCTGGCAAATTTTCCTGGCTGGCATGGTGGGAATACCAGAGCTTCCCTCCCCACCCAGCCAAGAACCATAAAAATGCTTTTGGTGTTGGAATTATTATCTGATCTTCCTGTGCAGAGAGCCTGATACAGGTATGACATAAAATACCCTGAAGATCATAGAATATCCTGAGTTGGAAGGATCCCACAAGGATCATTGAGTCCAACTCCTCCAAGTATTCCTGGCAAATTCCACTTCAGGGATGTGTTTGAAAGATTTAAATAAGATTTCAGTTGTGCAGGTGGTTTGAGCTGCTTCTGTGTGTGTACACAGGAATTAAACTTGCTGTCAGTGTTCTGGATGATCCCAGATACAAACCCAAACCCAATTCCTTGGAAAAGCAACGAGTTTTAATGCCAGTGGACTTAAATTTTTGTTGTAACCAGCTCTAGGAAAATACTGGAAATCAATTCAGAGTCATTCATCTGGTGAGGCTTCTTATTTCACCATGGAAAATCTGAGCTCATCATTGTATTTTCTCTCCCTCAGAGACTCCTTCAGCAGGATGAGCCTTCGCAAAATGGAAATCTAAACGAGTTAAAAACCAAAATAAAACAAAAAAAAGCACTTAAAAAAAATTAAGGTTTTGAAAAGAAAAAGAGCCTTGTTATCAGCGCTGGGAATCAAAGAAGTTTTATTGTGAAATAAAACTTGGACTTCATCCTGGACATCCCACACACCTCTTCCTCCATCAAAGTGTTCAGTGGCCAAAAAAAAAATCATTCTGAATTGTCAAATGTAGACTTCTCCATGTTTGAAAAGGAAAAAAAGAAAAAAAAAAAATCATGGCAGTGGTATCCAGAGTATTGGTGATGAGCTGTAAAACTTTCCTGTTTTTTAAGGCATTTTTATGACTCAAAGGTACACTAAACGCATTTACCTTTATTTATAGCATTACCTAATGTTAAATTTATTTTACTTTTAGTTCCTATATTTAATTTATATTAGGACCATACGCAAATGCATTTTGGAAGTTTTTAAATGTAGTGATGAATGCTGATGGTTATTTTGATGGTACTATTAAATATGTGAATGTTTACACTTTCATTCCCTGTGCATTTGGACTTCAGGGCTCAGCATCCTGGGGGAAAAGGTTCAGAAGCAAGGTAAGTCACGGTAACATTAATTAACCAAGTGCTGATTGTTTGTTATCCCTGTTCTTTCGCTGCAAACAAAAAAGAATTCCACCTGTAGCCAGCAGCAGATGGGAGGCACAGCTTGGTACCTCTTCACCTCCTTCAGTCCATCAGGTGAAGTGTCAGCTTCACTTCTGTGTGTGTTCATGGATATCTCTACCAGCTGGAAGGTCCCAGCAGCTCCTCACCCCTTGGAATTAGCAGTGTCCATGGAGCTAAACTGATTTTGTGTCCATTTTTTTTTAATTGAAAGCCTGATTTCAAAGGGCAAAAGAACCTAAAATGGTGTCACAGTTTAAAAGGGTACAAAGCATTCCTTGCACTGCTGGTTATGTGAGGGAAGATGTGTTTTACAGCAGGTGTTTTGGGGTCTAACACAGCACTTAGAGGAGACACCAGATTTGGAGCTGAGTCCACAACTCCTAAATCTTGTCCGTATTATTTTTCCTCTCTGGTGAGCAAAGTCCCCTGGAAGAGGTGGTGTGTGGTTAAACACATTGATTCTCTCTCCATAAATACCTAAATATGCATAAAACCCCAGATATACACACAAAACCTGAATTTGATAAACATACTCTTTATATAAAATGTGTTTCTACATGAAGTGCCCCCCTTCTGCAGCAGCACTGAAGGTTTAGGCTGGGGAGGTTCATTTTTTTTTTTCTTCCTGATACTGATTTTAGGTGATGGGAGACTTTTCCCATGCTCTGTTACCCCAACAGCTCCACAGTGCTGGTGTTTTGTGTGCTTCGAGTGCCAGGCTCTTAAGGGTTCCCTGGAACAGAATAATCCTGAATTAACTCTGTGTCATGGGGTAGAACGTGGGAACACCTGCATGGAGTTTCCTCCAGAAAGAAAAACTTTTTTTGGATATTGCAAGGCCTCCTGCAAAGCCCAGGGGTGTTGACAAGGCCTTGGAGGTGCTGCAGGAGTCAGGGAAATCTCAGAATGGAAAATAAGAAGGAAGGAGGGAACGGCTTTGGGAGAGATTTACAGGAAGAGGCATTAAAAATATTTACACAGTGCAAACAAATCCCAGTAGCCATGAAAGGATGAAACTTTAATTTACAGGGATATCCTGCTCCAGGACAGGAGTTACAAGCAACAAGTTCAGGGGGGTGGCAAGTGGTGCTTGAGTGAACATCCCAAAAATCCACCCCCAGTCCCTCTCCCTGTGCCAGAGGTGGGGTTTTCACTCAGCATCTTCCAGCTGAGGCTGTTTTCTCTTCAGCTGCCACAAAGAATCTCCTCCCAAGCTGTACTGGGATGATGGAAGGCAGCTGGGTCTTCCTTACATCCTATTTTGGTGTAAATAATGGTTATTTTGTTTCCATGGGACATTCCTGATGCTGCAGTTGAATGAAAAAGACAAAGCCTTGCGCCATGTCCCGAAAAATAAACTTCCCATTTGCAGGCTGAAATTCAGCAAAGCCTAAAAAATTGCATTCTGTACTGGGATTGGGCTGCCCCTGCAAGGTAAGATTACTGATGTTTTTGTAATGCAGCTTTTTCTTGGTTTAGACTCTGAAATTATTTATTATTATTGTGCAATGCTTTGGAAAAGGGAAAAGTGTATTTTGTCATTGGAAACATTTTGTGCTGCAAAATCAAGGCCTGTACAACAATCAGAGGTCAAACCTAACACGGGAAATACACTAAAAGGGATTTTTCCTGACTTACCTCCATGTTTATACAACATTATAACAAAAGATAGTAAAAATTAAGTATTGCAGAATTAACTAGGCAGAGGTTTTAGGGGCTTTCCTCCTGTAAATAAATTAATTTATAGTGGAAAAAGATGAAATATACCCAGGGCATAGTCAGAGCCTGCAGTAACACTTGATGTCATTCCATCCATCCTGGGACAGAATGAACAATCTCCCTTTTTTGACTCATAAGATTTTAATTATCAGTTTATAGGAGTCCCCTTCAATTCTTTGACAGACAATTTGGGATTTTCATCTCAAGTATTTAGTGCAAATGTTGTTGGCTTTGCCACGTTTCCCCTTAACCTCACAACTGTAGTCAAAAAGTACCTTCAAATCAGGATACACTGTCCAAGAACCAGCTAAAAACCACAGAATGTATTTTAAAAGCACTTTAATTCTGTTTCTTTAAGGTTATTTCCCAGCCTTTTTATTCTCAAAGCCCTTTCCCTTTCTGCTTTCCCCTCTCCAAACACAACAGGCTGCTCTGCTGGTCTCAGATGTGGATCATAACTCTTTTATTTCGTATGTACATTCTTAACAAAGCATCAAAGCCAAATGCTCTCCTTTCCCCCCCATGTTTCAGGGAGCTCCAGGTACAAATGAACTTTAGTTAAAAGGTCACCACTAAGTTCCCAATCCCCCCCCCAAACAGAGATGCAGATTCGAGGGCTTCACTCTTCAAAGTACAAAATTATTTTAATTACACTACACTCTGCCCCTGCTTTGAAGTCTTAATCACACCTATTTACACTTTGCTCATTAACACCTATGCACCAAGATGCAAATTAGACCAGTCAAACACTTGCCATGAATTCAGTTCCCTCCAATGCTCTGGACAAGGTTCTCAGACCCTTTTCCTTGTGCTTCAAGTTGCAAGGAGCAGGAAAGAACTGGAGCAGGAGAATAAACCACGTCCATTACCCAAAGACTAAATATGAAGTGTTACTTTCCCAAGTTACAAAAATACACAACTTCTGATGAAATTTGCTAGTTAATATACATTTACTCCAGGGTATGAATACAAATAACTTTTATTAAAAAAAAAAAAAAAGAAAAAAAAGAAAAAGGAAAAAAAAAAAGGAAAAAAAAAAGCTAATAATACATTAGGCATGTCTGAGACCTAGAGCTGCATTAAAACCACTACTGGGTGCTGTAGGCATTGTTTAGAATCTATACAAACTGGTATCTCTAAAAGGTCAGAGCACTATTCTCCAGCAGAAAAGTTATGGTGTGAGTCAAGTCCTATGTCATGTTTTGTTAATTCAAGTCAAACCACTTGACACCAAAGGAAAAAAAAAAAAAAATTCAAAAAAAACCAGAAAGTTTTTTAATCAGTAGCTTCAAAAAACAAACAGCTGTTCCTTCCAGGTAGTTTGGATGCAAATCAGAGCGAGAGGTTTATGCAAATCCTGAATATTTACAGTCCCAAGTACAGCATCACTCTACAATCTTCTTATAAAACAGTAGGTAAGGAGTCGATGTGGATGACGACGTCGGAGAAAGAGAATTCAGAAAGTCCTTTTCCTCTGTGACCTTCACTTCGGAGTCATCGAAGAGCAGCCACTTGCCCTCGTACTCCTTGAGGCTCTGGAGCACGTAGAGAGCTTTGTTCTCCAGAGCTTTGTTCTCCAGTCCGTTGGCTCCCGGCCCCGGGGGCTCTCCGTGGTGCTCCGCCCTGGGCTGCGCGCTGGGCTCGGCGCCGCGGGGCTCGGGAGCCACGCTGCTCAGGAGCTTCTCGGGGTTGGGCTGTTTGCTGGCACACAGCTCACAGTCAGCCTTGCTCTTCTGCCCCCCCAGCAGCCCCACGGGCTCCATGTTCTTCTTGCTGAGCACCTTCCCCGGCGGCCTGAAGGAGACCTCGCCGTCGTCGTAGTCCTCGGCCACGGCGCGCGCCTCCTCCTCGGTCAGCGGCTCCGGCTTGGGCGCGGCGTAGCCCGGCTCGGGGGGGAAGGTGCCCCCGTCCAGCTGCAGGCTCTGCACGTCTGTCACCTTCACCGAGGCCGTGTAGTGGCCGCTGCTGATGGTGATGCCGCTGTGCATGACCACGGCGAAGAGCCCGTAGGTGTCGTTGGTGGGCCGGGTGCTCCACTCCTCCAGGGACAGCCGCAGCGGGGTCAGCAGCGGGGTGTTGATCTTGGACAGGCCCCCGTAGCAGTCAAACCTGGCAAAGGGACACACAGCTGACACCTCGTGCCAAGGCACCTCCCAAAAAAACACTTCAGGTGGCACGGAGGTGAAGCCATAGCCGTTCTCCTCAAGGGTATGGATGATGGGAAGTGCTCCCTGCTCCCCTGGCTCAGCACCAGCTGAGTTACTTAAGTCAATTAATGTTTAAGTGACTGTTGTGGAGATCAATGAAAAGACAATTTTGTATGTTATGATCCTGGACTTGTATGGAAAGACTTTGCCAGAGACAAAGGAAATTTCCTTTCTGCTTTGCCAGAAACCTGGATATTCCTGAACAGTGCTGCAGGGATGGATTTTTCTTTGTTTCCTCTCATCCCAAGCACGCCTGGTCAGGAAAGGTATTTTTATAACTGTCATGTTAATAACTCTTACAGCCCAGAAACTGTAAATTTTAACTATTCCAGAGATCCCCTTTTTCCAAAGTATCAGCTAAAGATAATTTTTAAATAGTGATGATAAAAGTTCAGCTGATTGTTACCACTCCTGCTTCTTGTCTCTGCACAAACACCCCCTCCCTTCTCTCTCTCACCCTCCTGTTCAAAAAACAAACCTCTTCAACAGCCAAGGCTGAACCAAGTAGGGTTGGGTTTGTTTTTTTTCTCCTCCTGAAAGAGTCATTTACTAAATAAAGCACTACTTATTTTACTTTCAAGTAGCTTTAATACCACTTAGAGATTGTGACTAATTTTCCTCAGCTCCCCTCAGGAGCTGTGCCAGTGCTGCTCACCTGGCATTCTTCACTAGCTGTCCTATGGTATTCTGATTTTCCAAACACTTCTGTACTTTGGAAAACCTCTGGTATTCCATAAATATTCAGTATTTTTGTTCATAGCACACCAATTTACCATTGTAAGGATCTTCTAGAGAGTTTGAAGAGAAAGTCAGTGTTGGGATTTCATTATTGTGCATCAGCCTCCTTGAATGATTGTGCTCTTGATGACTTACACATTGCATCAGCCCAGATCAATTAACCCCGTTATTTAACAATAGGTTGTGATGTCCTAATAAATTCCAGGGATGACTCAGTCTTACTCAACTGTGAGGGTGTTGTAGGGAAAAATACTGGGGAGTACAGACAAGCCCTGTAAAAGTGAGGTTGCCAGGAGCTCACTGCTCTTATCCTAGGAAAAAACAACTCTTCAATCCCAGGAAACTGCAGCCATGGCATAACTGCAGTAACTGATGATTGTTTTCCTGGATTTGATTTTGATTCTGCTTCACTCCTGTTCAGAGCCACAAACCCTGAGACACAGAAATAAACAGTGACACACACACACAGATCCTCAGTCACTCAGATTCAGTGAAACCCCACCTCAGACCTCTCTTACCACACACATTTCACTCCACCAAAAGGAACACAGAAGAGCATAGAATCAGAAATAACACAGCTTAAATCTTCTGAAAATCCCTATTGTCAGCAGGCAGAAATAGAGATATTCAGAAGAGAGTCAAGAAACACAGAACTGCTGGCTGATAACCCTGGATTACAAATCCAGTTCCACTCAAGCACACTGGGACAAGGATATTGAGAGAAAACAGGAAAAAGCAGGCTCTACCTTTCTTCTCAATGACATCCAGCATCAGAAAGATTTGGAGAGGAGGAAATAAGAGAGGAAATCTTTTCCTATTAGCTTTTTGTTCTTCTTAATGATAAGAATCTGAAGACAGAAAAATTGCATGCCAAGTACTCTGCCTGCTCTGATTGATGCACTTCAAGCACAGCAAACCTGATTTCTGCAGCCACATCTTTTTGAGACCAGAAATTAGTGACATTTTACCCACTGCACTGAATTTCACAAGACAAAAAGCTGGTTTTCTCTCAGATTGTTACATTTCTATAGTGGAAATGCTTAATTACATGTTACCAGTTAACAAATTCCTTCTAAACAGCTTCACAGCCTGCTCACACATGGCCTGGCACTTTTCCACTCGCCAAAGAGAATTACTCCTCCCCAGGCAAGGAGATTTTCACACTGGCTGCTTTATTTTAAAACAGAACACTTTGCAAAGCAGCATCTAGAAAAGATGGATAAAATCCCTGTTAACTGCAAATGTTTACAGTACCCTTCATGTCTCATTTATTTACAACTCAGTCACCAGAGAACTCAGTAGAGCACAACTGAGCAGAGCAGATCCCCAAATTTTTGTGGGAGCTGAAAGTTGTCTGAAGATTCTTATCTTAAAAAAATGTAAATTTAAAGCCAGTAGAAGAGTTTGTTACTACTTTTAGCAATGACAAGGTTTTGCCCAAGATAAAACATCCAACCCAAAAATCAAGAAACTCTTTTTTAAAAAGAGTTTCAGCTTCATCACAGGTTTCTGTGTCAGGTTTTCCACTCTGACTTCCTTAATCTCTGACTGGTAGCCTTTGGCAGAAAATTGATGGAATTTGAGGACACATGAGGAAAACCACAAGAGATTGGATTCACTCTGACCTAGAAATTGGTCTGAGTGTTTTGGAGCAAGGACCTGAAGCTGGCCAGGACAGAAGAGGGTTGATAAACTGCAGGTCCTTGCTCATGGAAACAAGAAAATAGGAAATACAGGGCAAATGGAAGATAATTTTCATGTTTCCTACTCAATTGTGATGATTTTTAAGTGCAAATCAATATTTAAGTAACTGTTGTGGAGATCAATGAAAAGACAATTTTGTATGTTATGATCCTGGACTTGTATGGAAAGACTTTGCCAGAGACAAAGGAAATTTCCTTTCTGCTTTGCCAGAAACCTGGATATTCCTGAACAGTGCTGCAGGGATGGATTTTTCTTTGTTTCCTGTCATCCCTAAAGAAAATCCCTGAATTCTTAAGTATTGGGGGGAAAAAAAAAGGTAAAGAACACTCCCACAACTTCTTTCAAAACAGAAGGATTGCTACAATTATAATACCAAACTCATTACTCAGTTATTGAATATTAGTGATGCTGATACTATTGTGTATTTAAAGTAATTGATTTTTTTGGGTGTATTAGCTCTTTAAAATGTTTATCTGATGATTTTCTTCCCCAAAATTTTAGTGTTCACATTCAGGTAGAGACCAAAGTATTTTTAAAGGAATTGGTCAATTTTGGGGTAATGACTGTTGGCTCTTTAAGGTGTTATAACTCCCTATTATATTTTTCCCCCTCTCACATTCAGGCAGAGACAACCTCAGACCCTAAAATGCAGATTTGTTCTCATTACTTGTTCTGGTGAAGAACTTAAAGCTGCCTCTGAACTCAGAGTTTATTTACTTCAAACTTAAATACTCCCTTAAATAAGAGGGCTCTTTAAAGTAACTAAAATTTTAACAAATAATCAGGTTGTTCTAAGAGTAGAGCTAAAAAACTTTTGTTAAGGAGTCTCCTAAAAGTCAATTTTTCTGCAGGTAATTTCTGCCACTGCCTGGAACAACACAAAACCTTCATGGCATTGGGGGCAGCATCCCAACGATTTCATTCCAATCTGGGACCGGAATTATCTGGGAATCTTTTGGAAAAATTCCAAAGCATTTCCAGCTCTTGGGATGAGATTTTTCCCTTGCTGCAGGACCCTGTTTGGTAGGACAGGCAATGGATACTCACTCCAAGCCACTGGCAGCAAAGCACTTCAAGTGAATCGTGATCACTTCGGGCATTTTGTCGAACAAGAGGCTGCGCTCGGCTTCCGTGTAGTGGTGGCAGTTCTCACAGAAATACTTGTCCTCTCCCACAATCCTCTCCACTGAGGCAAACTGGGAAATTGCCCATTTCAGAGTCTTCATTTCTGTTTTTGGCTCTGGAGAAACTAGAAAAAGAGAATGGCTGCGTTCACGGCTACACCAATATTTACATCTCCAACTCATCCCGCCAGAAGAGCAACAAAACCAAAACGTGTCAAGTTCAGACCACTCCAAACCTGCAACGCTGCAAAGAACACTCAGTATGTGTGAAATGTGTGATGTGTTCCAATCTTTGGAGCATTTCAGGAAGGGATGAAAACGTCACTTAATGGATGTCATGACTCAAAATTAGGATTTTTTCCCAAAGCTCGTTGCAGATCACACAGTTTTTGTTGCCATGTCTGGAAATGGAGAGCTTGTAGGAAGAGACCAGGATTTCACTTATTAAGGCAAACCCCCAAAATAACCAGAAAGTTCCCTCACACTTCTTGCATTTTGCCTCCCCTGCCACCCTCACGCTGCTGACAGGATCACCCGCTGCTGGCAGCACTTCACATAGGAACATCACCCCACACGTTTTCCTTGGAATCCTTCAGCAAAATGGGGAGCAAAAGCAGGAAAAGCTGCTCCAAATTAAGTCCATGGCAACTAAAATTAATTCCTTGAAAATTCTGAACTTCAAGATGTGTTTTTGCCACGCTTCCTTTCGAAAACAGCTAAAAAAACTGCATATAGATCAATAAGATTTGTGAAAGAGACCACATGACTAACATTTACAAACATAATACGAATGTTACCATGGTAACAACCATCTGAAATACTAAATTTTTTTTAGAGTAACTAAGAAAAAAATCTTTTAGAGTAACTAAGAAAAAAATTTTGGATTCTTGTTTCATTTATTTTTAAGAAAAAAATGTAAATATTTCTTATAAAAAGAAGAAAAAGCAAAATTTCTTATCCAGGAAGAAAAAAAAAAGAAGACTCAGATCAAAGGAAATACCTATTCATAAGCAGGAAAACAGGTGCCTAAGTGAAGGATTGTAAAGGCAGTCCATGCTATGTGTTAAGATCTGGAACAATGTGAATATTATCTGGATCTGTCAACATTATCAGCACCGTGTTTCCAAAGTCTAAAGTTAATCAGGACAGGAGATAACAGCCTCTAAAATTAGCCAGCACAAACAGGAGCCGTGTTCCTTCCTAACAGCAGCACTGTCCTTCCCCACGGCTGGCTGAGGCAGGAACACCCCTCACAACCCTTTTCTTGGAGGGAATTACTTACTTTCAGAACTCTCTTCGCTTTTAGAAAGTTCATCTTCTTGCACTGGGACGCTGATGTCCTGAAAATCTTCCCTCCTTTCCGTGAAGCACTCGCACTCCAGGCACCTCGTCCTCAGCACTAACTGGCCCTGGAAGAGTTTCTCCACCAGCTCGAAGACAGCCAGCTCTGTACCTGGAGAGAGCACATGGCACATCCCTGAGCAAAGGGCATTTCATTCCCTTCAGAACCTGGCTATCCTTGGAAAATCACTGTTACAGCCACGGCCTTTTAGGGATCTCTGATAGGAATTCAAAAGCAAAAAAAACCCTGGGCAGTTTTCATGGTATTATCTGCTTGTATGTAAATAAGGAGCCTCTGGCTCTTGGCCTTCAAACTTTAATTTCTATTCTAAGATTGGGTTCTTGTTTTATACTTGAAGTGTGACAGTTCTGGTTGTCATCAATGCTCTGACTCCTCAGCATGGACTGTTGAGCTCCTCAAGGAGCATCACTCTGGGTCTGCCTGGTTTCTATTTATTCTCAGTCCTCTCCTCCTCCCTAAATTTATTGGCCAAATCTGCAGAGGAAATGCAGAACTCAAAAAGACTCTTCATTCCTTCAATTTTTTTTATAAAAAAAATTGGTGGGTGGAAAGTTCCAAATTACTAAGTACTGGATTCATTACTGAGGCTCTTCCCTCAACATGTATCTTGGTTCATTGACATAAACAAAATCCAGACCCGCCAGCTAATTAGCATTTCTAATTTGGTATCTATTAGATCTAAATAGATTAGATCTTTAATACATCCTGAGTCCTTCCTGGTTCTTGGGAAGGTTGGGAATATGGAAAGATTAAGGAACTGGAAGGGAAGAGGAGGATATTGTTTGTAAAATCGTATCAATGGGGTTTGGTTCTGTTTGCTCCTGCCAGAAATATCCCTTTACATCTTGAATCCACTTGCTCTTTCTATGGATGACAAAAATTAGTGGTAAATGCAAACCTGGTAATATTCTGCCTTTTTTATACACATTGTACAATGATTACAGAATGTGAGACAAACGCCTCGAGATCTAAGCTAAACAGGTCAAGTTCTAAAAGGAAAAAAAAAAAAATTACAAACACGTATAAAAATAAATTCTCTTTCCTAAAAATCATCTTTAAATTCCTGAAAAATCTAATTTGGTGTTTAGAGCTCTGCAGGCTGTGCAGTCTTGAAGGCTGCCTTCCCACGCATTGTACTTTCTTAATCCTACTAATTTTAAGCCCATCCACTTGAGCACCAACCTTCCTTTTTTGGTTCTTTTTCAGTTCCTTTCCCATGATGGCTTTCCACGGGAGACGCCGGTTCACGATATTCTTCTTTACTGTCACCATTTTCGCACTTGACAGCTGACTCCTCAAACTCACAGTCATATTCTTTCCCCGGCTCTTTGGATCCCAAGTTTGTGGTTAACTTTCCTAGACTGTAAAATTTGGACAGGATACTGGGTTGTTTGCAGGAAGATTTTAACCAGTTTAACCTAAGGCGCGACTTTTTCTGCGTGGGCTTGGCGCTCTCGCTCTCCCCGGAACACTTGGCGATGGCATCCGTTGGGTTTTCCATCTTTTCTCCCGTGGCTTTCCTCTTGGACCTGGTTTGCCTTTGATTTTCTTCTGCTGCAATTTGCTCTTTGGAGACTTTGGATTTTTTCTTGGCGTTGCCGCCCTCGGCGTCGCTTTTCCTTTTCCCGTTTCCCTTGAGCAGCTTCTCCTTGGCCGCGTCTCCGCCGCTGTTGCCCAGGGTGGGATCCTCCTCCTCAGCAGGGCTGACTGATCCATTGCTCTCAGAGTTTTGGTTGGGTTTTTCCTCCAGCTGAGCTGCAGGCTCTTCTTCCACAGGCAGTTTGTTCAGCTCTTCCTTCTTCAGCAGCTGGCAGGTTTCCTGGATGTTCCCCAGGATACACTGCAGGACCTCCTGGGCGTCGTGCTGCAGGTACCCCTCGTACATGGGGTTCAGCTCTCTGTGCAGAGAAAGCAGCAAAGAGTGAGGCTTTGGGATCCTCTGCTAACTGGGGAATGTGATTTGAGACTGAAATCAGGGATTTAGAAGTCGTGGAGGATCTCCTCCAGGCACAGAGAGGAGTCCTCTGTGTCACAGAGCTTAGGGATTTACACACACCCAGCAGTGGAGCTCCTCAGCCCCAGGGGGATCCTTCCCATCCCTGGCAGTGCCCAAGGCCAGGCTGGACAGGGCTTGGAGCACCCTGGGATTGTCCCTGCCCATGGCAGGGGGTGGAACTGGATGAGCTTTAAGGTCCCTTCCAACCCAAACCACTCTAATTCAGTAACACATCTGTACCCAAGCCCTGTTTTAAACAAACCCTTTCTGCATTGCAGTCGTACAAGATTCAAATTTATTTTCAGATTTCCAACACCGTGGTGCCAACGATAAGCACAAAAATCTTACTTCCTATAAAACCACCCCAAATTTAAGGCCATTTACCTTCCACCAGCTCCTAAAGCTGGGTAATGGGCTGGATATGTCAGGACAAAACCTGTCAGCCTTTAAGGGGATTTGTACCTGAGGGTGTTCAGCAGCCTCCGGGGCTGAGTGGCCAATTCATCCGTGTATTTCTCTGGGTTTAGGAGAAAACTGGCTTGAAGCTGCTCAACTGAAAGGATCAAGGAGTGCAAACTGCAGATGAGTTCGTAGCTTGCCAAGGGATCTTCTTTACAGCTTCCCTGCAATAACAATGTAAAAGGAATAGAAACACTTGCAACAGTCACAAATTAATATTTTTCTCTCCTCCCCTCCCTCGGTTTTCTGTATTTGGCTGAATTTTTTGTCTGATACGGGAGGCAGGTGGGTTTCAGGCATTATTCTGAGCTTTTTTAAAGTAGGAAAGAAACCTAAAAGCCCAATTAGCCCTTAGTTTAAAGTCCCAAACCATCCTTGCCCCAACTCCCATTTCCATCAGCTCCAGGTACTGTATGATAATTATCTTTGTGCCAGAAGCATGGTCAGGTCTCTTCCTCAAACTGCCTCTCTTAGACTTTAAAACTTGTGCTAAAGTTCCAAACAACTCAAATACATCTTCACCTGAAGTAACAGTGTAGAAACCAATGCTGAAAAGCTTCTTAAGAATAGAAATCAGTTAAATTTTCACTACATTCAGGACAGCCTCGATTGCAAGGTTACAAATAAAGAACAGGGGGGGATTTGTTACCTTTTCTGCCTTTTGCTCCCCTTCATCCTTTGAAGATTCTCTCTTCTTTGAAATGATGTTATATAAATGTTTTACTCCAGTTTTAAAACCAGGACAAAAATATAATACCTGAAAGCAACAGTTGAACAACATGAGAATAACTGGGGTAGGAAATTATTCCCCACACAAATGCACATTTATCATCCACACAGCTCTGCACGTCCCCAGGCACACAAAGATCCAGGATTTTTCACAGCAGGGAGGAGCCCTGAGGATGGAAACTGAAGAATTTCCCAATCAGGACAACCACAGGGCACACATTTCCTGCAGCAGCATCTTTATTTCCCTGCTGTCATGAGATGCCCTTTATAGTGCACCCAGAACAAACTGATTTTAACCAGAATGTCCCTTTTTGGAGCCCCCCTGGCCATGGCCTCACCTGCAGGACGCTGTTCAGGTAACAGGTGTTGCCCAGGTTGTTCAAGCCCACAAAAGGCAACATGTTGTCTTTTTTCTCACAGCTGACAAGGGAAGGGGGCTGTGCTGCAGGAACCACCTGGTCACTGGGGAACAGAGAATCAGGGTAAGAGACACTTTGGAAAAAAAAATCACTCCTTCATCTCCTCCCCACCTCAGAGAATTCAGCACTGAGAAATGCAGATCAAAATCGGGGCAAAGTGTGTCTGAATTCACTCGGAGTCCTCAGCAACCCACCCAAAACCACACAGGAGGGAAAAGTGCTCTAAGTTCCAACACATCAAATACCAGGAGACTGATTTACTGGATCAAAAATGTCGTATTTAAATACTTTTGTATTTCTTTGTTCACTCAGAAGGCAGAAAAAAATGTGCCTAGAATGTATTTTTACACTGTCCCCTGCTCCAGTCACATCACTTCATTTCTGGATGCAAAAGCAAAAGCATAAAACCAGGAAAAAAAAATCTAAAAAAAGAAACCAATATACCTGACACATTAAACACTGACTATCATTATTATTAATCACTATAGAAGTGATTAATACACTGTAATGACACAACAGAACGAGATTTTAGATTCTCCAACTATTTCTAACTCACCACAATTTTTTTTCCCACTTAAATCCCCTCACCAGCAATGAAATGATAGTTTTGCTCAGGGCCTGAAAAGCCCCAATGAATGACAGCCAACCCCACAATTAAAGATCCTAATGATTTTCATTAAAGCTCGCCTTGCAGAAAATTAAATTTTAATATAAATAATAACATAAATAGTTCAGTGACACAATAACTACTTATAGTAACTTGAAGCACAGCAACTTTTTCGACAGATCCCAAAGTTTGTGCCAACTAAACACCCCCAGGGGGGCAAAACTGTTTTCTTAAAAAGACTTATTAGAAGTTGGTTACAGCGATTAATTAGGTTTGAAAAACTAACTTCAGCAAACGATCCCGAAGTTTGTGCCGACTAAACATCCCCGGTGGGGTAAAGCTGCTTTCTCAGAGCAGGAATTGGCTATACTAATTAGTTTGTTCAGTTTGATGAAGCTGCCTCGACGGTTAATTTAACGTAAGCGCACGTTAATTCAATTTAAGCGCACGTTAATTTAATTTAGCGCGTGCTGCGGCACGTTATTTATGCGGGAACGCGAAAGCGAAAGGAGCGGGGGATGGAGCAGCACGAGACCGACACAACATCGCCACAAAAAAAAAAAAAACTTGTCCCGCGCGGCGCACTCACATCTCGGCGCCTCGGAACTCCGCGCCCTTCTGCTCATTTTCCTGCGCCTCGGTGAAATCCAGCGCTCGCTTCGCCTCCTTCTTCTGAAAGAGCTTCAGCGACAGCCTGTTCTTCTTGGAGGGGCTGGCCCTGGCGCTGTCGCCGGGCAGGACGCCGGGCATGGTTCCTGCGGGGCGCGGCCGGGGCGCTCACACCTGGCGCGCACACACACACACACGCGCACACCAGGCGCCATTTACTCCCCGAGGGGGCCGAGCGCGGACCCGCCGCCCCCCGCCCCGGGCTCGGGCCGCCCCCCCGCGCCCCCCGCATGTTCCCCGCGGCCGGCGGGGCCCGAGGCC